>VYZT01061280.1:256221-270193 GCA_013400735.1 Pomatostomus ruficeps
GCCCAGCCCGGTGCGGGCAGGTGAGCCCCGCCGAGCGCCGCCGCTCTCTCCTTGCCGGGTCTGCCCTGCCGGCCGGCGGAGCCGGGAGCGGGGCCGAGGGGAGCCTGCCGAGCCGCCGGAGCTGCTGCCGGGCCGGAGGGGGACGAGGGAGCCCCCGCCGCTGCCCCGCTCCCACGCCGCTCTGGGACCGGGGTTTTCCCTGCCCCGAGAGCAGCCGAGCTGCGGCGGCGTCAGGCCGGGCGGCGGCACCGCCAGCACTGCAGAGCAGGTTTTTGTTTGTATAGACCCCTTCTCTTTTTTTCCACCCAGCAATTTTCCTTTTTCTTTTTCTTTCCTTTTTCTCTTTCGTTTTCTTTTTCTTTTTCTTTTTTTTCTTTTCGTCTTTCTTGTCCTCCTTACTTTTCTCTTTCTTTTTAATTTCCTTTTTCTTTTTCTTTTTTCTCTTTTCTTCTTTTTCCTTTTTTCCTCTTTTTCTCTTTCTTTTCCTTCGTATTTTCCTTTTTCTTTTCCTTTTTAGTTTTTCTCCTTTTTTTCCCTCTTCCTCTTTCGTTTTCTTTTCCAATTCTTTTTCTTTTTCTTTACTTTTCTTTCTTCTTTTCCTTTTTATTTTTCTTTTTTCTTTCTCTCTCTTTCTTTTTTCTTTCTCTTTTTCTCTTTCTCTTTATCTTTCTTTTTCTTTTTCTCTTCCTTTTCCATTTCCTTTTTCTTTCTCCCGTAGTGCCAACTCACCGCAGTTTAAAACAAAGCTGTAAACACCAAGCATCAAACGCCACTTTCCCAATTAACAACTTCCCCAAAGCATCCCCGTAGCTTCGGCTGGCGGCCGCTGCAGCGGGACGCAGGCGGAGGAAGCGCCGTTCCTGCCGCACAGAGCACCGCGCTGAGGGGGCAGGTAAACTGCCGGGGCTTGCGTGGCAGGTACTCGAGAGTATTACCTTAACAAGAGAAGTTATTTGGAAGCGCTGACTCTGCCCGTCATCCCAAGGCTGTTAGTAATTTTAATTCACACCCGTAATCTATTTAACACGCAAATCTGACACAGTTTTTTGAGCGAGCTGGCCCCTCGCCATCCGAGTCATACCGTGAGGGTTACGGTTCCCCAGGACCGGGGAACCCGACGGAGCCCTCTCAGTTCTGTTTTCCCCACCGTCGAGGTTTCGTGCAGTTAATTCTAAAATGCTTGGCAGCTTGCCCGTCAAACCATAAGCAATAGAAAAATGCAAACAAACTCGGTGTTTAATGGTCACTGGACAGTGCGACTGATCCTTTGTAACCTGCTAATGGGTATCGATGTCAACAGGTACGCGGCGAGAGCCCGGCACTCGGCACTCAATGGAAGACACTTTCCTTCTAAATGAGGATTATGTGCAAAATGCAACTTGGCAGAAGGATCCAAATTAAATTCATGCTTCAGTTAATTCAGATTAATTTTCCTGATTGCCCTAGCACACCAGACAACCAAATCCCTGTGTATATTTACTCCTTTTCTTTTAAAGAGTTGATACAAATCTCTTCTCCTGGGGAGTGTTGCAAGACGCATACGCTGAAGATTGTGATTCTCTCAGGCACTAATTAGAGTAATAAAATACCTGAGATGGATTTTTATATCACTGTTATTACTACAAACATTAGTTTAGGATACTGGATCCACTATATGACCGTGTTTCCAGTGTTTTTTCACTAATATGCTGCAAGCAACATTCCAGCTAATGACCTTAATGGAAATTAGAGAGGAAAATGGTCTATTAGGCTATTTAATCTCTCCTCACTCAGTAGCATTTTCTTACAGTTTTCAGTCCAGCCTTAAATTTAAAAATAGTCCGTAGGAATTATCCTGCAGTCTCCAGAGGTTGTTATACCAACAGATAGCTCAGAAAAGCGTGAAAATACACTAAAAAGAGGTTGCTAAGAAATGTTTTCTGATGGTCAGCAGTATTTTCTTTCTTTATGTTTCATTTTATCCCATTGCTAAAAGTCACACAGCCCTCTGACAACCTAAATATGTGTTCTCTCTTCTTCATCTGTACTCCTGTCAGCATGACTCTACCTTGTTTTTAATGTGGGGGTTTGGGAGTTTGTTGGTTTGGGGTTTTTTTTCCTACAGAAGGTTAATAAAAGAGTGTGGGTTTAGCTCAGGCTTCATTCCAGGCAGCACCTTGACTATTCATTTGTGCCCAAATTCTTGCTCTTTTTCTCTTCCCCTATTTGACATTTTGATGGCAAACAGCATAATCTTTCTTGCAGATTTATTTTTTCCTCTGAAATGATAGGAGAAGTTGGAAATTTGTTTGCTCTTGCCCCAAGCTGCTTTCTCTGCTGTTTCCTCTACGAAACATTTACATAGAGCTGGTACCCCACAGAGAATAAATGTATGGTATGGCAGCATGTGGGAGCTTTCTGTGTCAGGGCAGTACATTTTATGTCACAGTCTCAATGTAATTTCACCCTCTTACTAAGGGTATGGTCTCCTTTACCCTCTCTCTGGCAGAATTACTCCTTACACAGGGGTCTCCTGCCCCCTTCTCCATCTCCACTGTAACCCCTGTGTTTGTCCCTCCAGCACATGCCCCATCTGTGCAGCTGATGCAACAGAGACACCAAGGACTCCAACTGGGGGGGACTCAGCCGTTTTCCGGGTGTTGTTCTACTCCATCTGCTTCCTCCTGCAGGTACTTAGCTGGCACCGCTGGGAGAACAGCTACAGCAGGGCGGCGTGCAGGGGTGAGGTGCAGAAACTGCTTAACCAGGCTCTGCCACCAAAGTGATGTCACGGTGCTGCAGTGCAACTTTCTGTCGTCATGTGAAACCTCCCATGCCACACGTCGATGTGAGTCAGCCTGGCTCACGGCTTTTGGTGGTAGTCAGAGGCTTAGACACAAACAATGTCCCCTCCTGGCCCGCTTGCCCCCACAAGCTGCCCTCTGGCCAGATGACGTGCGATTCCCTCCCCTAGACTAGGCTGAATACAGTCCAGTAATTGCCTGAGGAACAATAAATCATACATGAGACAAAGCATTCATTTACACCACTTTATTCCTGTAACAATGAGAGAAACTGAAATGGACCATTGTTAAAGATCACTATTTCCTGCTCTGTAATAAAAGTCTCATCTTCCCTGATGCTTGTTTATTTTATAAATGTCTCTGCTTTGGCTTTCATATTTAGCTGCCAGCAGGACACCATTATTCCCTGACAGCATTCTGTTCCTTCTCCATTGTCATCACTGCTGCAGTGATGTTATATTGCTGTGCTTGGCCTAGATGGTAGGGCTTTCTTACCTTGCGTTTCCCATTGCTTTTCCCATCCAGGCTTCCCATGAGGCACAGAGCAGAGGTGGCAACACTTAAAAAAGCAATGTTTTCATGGAGTATTAGCAATTCTGGTTTTTGCTTTAAAAAACCTCAACAACAAAACCCCCACAGACTACTGTTGTTTATTATTATGTTTTCAAGGCCAGTTGAGAAGGACTGAGTTGAAGTGCATGGGTTGACCTGCACTGCAGTCCTGAGACCCAAAGGACCCAGTGGGTCTCCACTGTCCCACTTGTGGAGACCACACCAGCATGGCAGAGCCCCATAGCCTGCAGTGGGTGGGAGGAAGTGAAAAAATGTAAAGACCCTGGGACACAAGTGTTATTTGCACATTTTTTTTCTCAAGTGGAGGGTTGTGTGAGTCAAGGGCAGGGATAATATCCCAACCCTGGTGCCTGTGCAGCTTCCAAGGGGATGTGCACCGCTGACCTGTCCAGATCCACACACGTGAGTAGGGCAGAGAGCCTGTGTAGGGTGGCAAGATGAGCAGTGCAGAGCTTGAGGCAAACTTCTTGGAGACCATGAGAGCATTTCCACTGATTCCAAGGACTTTGTATTAATGCTCTTTAACTTCTAAAAGTGAAAGATACTGTACTAGAGACAACCTATTTTTTAGGGCCACATTGTCCTGCTGCCCACCTGTTTTGTTGATCTCAGAGCACCACCAGCAAAACAGCAAAACCAGCAGCAAAGTCCTAGTCTGTACCACACCGCTTCTCCTTTCAAGAGCTGAAATCTAATAATCCCCCTAACTCTCCTGTCCTTCAGTCATGCACACTGCATTCCCTTTAACACGGCTATGTCTCACTTCTCCTTCTTCTTTTCTTTTTTAAACAACATTCCCAAGTGAAGGTATCGAGGTTTTCCTACAGCTCTATTTCACTTAAAAATAATTGGATCGTTATTTTCTGTAAGGACCAAACTTCAACAGTAAGTAATTTCTAGAGATGTCAAGTGGCTCAGCATAAAAGTTAATCTTGATCTATTGGTTTGTTAGGTGTGTTTACATCCAACCAGTTAGCTCTCCTTAAACAAAAGTGATTTAAAGCCCTTTCTGGAGAGCATGAAAATGATTCCCCCAGCACTTAGATCCTCAGGGCCATAATCCAACAAAAGCAGGCTTATCTTTAAGCATATGAGTAGCTCTGTCAAAGTCAATGGGGCTCCAGATGTGTTTAAAGATAAACACATATTTAAGTGCTTTGCTGTATTGGAACTCATTGACTGTTTTATTTCCGTTTTATTTCAGTAGTAAACTTTAAATTTTAGATATAGAGGCAGAGGATTCTTGTTGGATGCTACATTAGAACATTATTTTCAAAGAGGTTGAACAGGAAAATCACAACATCATAATTTTTAATTATTCAGATCACTTATTTCAGCTGTTGTGAGTCTATATTGTTTGGCTTGTTTTACTTGGGGTTTCAGGACAGAAGCACTGCAAACATGGAATTGAGCCACAAAGCTCTGCAAGGCTCCACTCCACTGCTACAAGTTCAATATTCCACTTTAGGGAAGTCACTTCACCTGCTCAGGCTCTATCTCACCTCTGCAAAAATGAAGACTATTAACGTTTCCTTTATCTCACTTCAGCTACCTAGTAAATGCTTGGACAAGGATTGATAATAGAAAATGCTGAAAGCTACTTCTATTGAAAAAATAAAACTAGGAAAAAATATTGATTGCAAACCTGCTTGGGCAAAAAAAATTGTTTCTTTGAGTTTTCCACATGCTCTAGCGATCAAATTGATCAAACAGCAATTTTATGCAGCGGTTTCTTAGCATTTCAGAGAATGAGCTCTGCTATTCTGGATGACTGAGCTGCAGATGAAGGTGCAGCAGCAAAATCACCCCAGTGAATTAAACTGAGGGAGGCGAGCTTTATTGCCCAGTGCATCATAAGAGGTGATCATCTAGATGGCCTTTTCTGTGAAGTGCATTTGGGTTGGGTGGTTTTGCCTGGACACTCCATCTGCTTAAAGGACTCCTAGGCAGGGTCTGTGCTGCCTGCTAAGCCTGGCTGTCCTGCCCTGCTGCAGGCAGGGTTTCAGACCCAGCTGAAAAGCCCCCACCAGAGCAGGAGTGTCAGCACCCAGCTGTGCAGAGCAGCCAGGATGTGCCTGGGAGCCAGCAGGGTGGAAGGCAGCCAGGGAGGTGCAGCACATGCCGTGTTTCCAGATTCTCATGAGATTCCTCCTGGAGGGAGAGACAGCCTTTGGGCTCATCTATATTTCAGCTACTTCAGTGACTGCAGCTCATGCAGAGCCACGGCTGGTGGTCAGATACAGCAGCACTGCTCCGGATTTTCCCTGCAGCTCCCCCAGCCCCTGAGCACAGCATGGGCAGGGTGCTGTGCCTGCCCTGCTCCTGGCAGGGCCAGAGCTGCATGGAAACCTCCTGCTGCACAAGCTGTGGGTGTGGAAAGGGCTGCAAGACAAGCACACGTCCCTTTCATTCCTGTCAGATTGCAAGCAACTGGATAGATCCCATTTAAAAGGAAGGGCATGGGAGGGAGGTACTCAAAGAGTGGGAACATAATGCAATGAAAAGAAATCCAGATGTGGTGTTCATTTGCCTGAAAGGACTGCTGCCCAGGCCTTCCCACGCAGTGCAACAATTGCCACTCCATCTGCTAAGGAAGCAGCTATTACATGGAGCAGCCTTCCCATGGCACAGCACAGGGCTGCCCGTGGCACCCAGGTCTGCAGCAAAACTCAGCAGCCACCCTCCAGTGTGGCACTATCAGCAAACCTGGGCAAGTGGGTGATGCCCTCCTCCCCAGCTGAAAAGGCTTTGCAGGGACAAATGTGACAACATGGCCCCATGTGCCACACAGCATCTGCCCAGCACATCTCATGGCTTGAGATGGCAGAAGCACGGACTGGTAAGACAGCAGAGAGAAAACTGATTCCATGTCAATGTCCGCTGGCCTGTGCTGCTTAACTCAAGGCTAGGCACTGGTCTGTGTCTGGCAGGAGAAGGACTGAGTGGTTACTCCAGACTGGGTTCTACAACACCTTGTTATTTTTTCCCAGCTGACATTTAGCTCCTCTCAGTAGCTCAGCTTTCCATTTCCCCTTTGCCATGTCTATTCTGTCAGGAAACTTGCTGGCTGCTTTATTGCCTTGAATGTCCAGCTCTTCTGCTATTCTTTTCACATCTGTACAGTCATTTGTCCTTTTCCTTCTGAATCGGAGTACCACTCCAAACAACTCTGTGAAGTACAGCCTATTATCCCTTCTCTCCACAAAGCGGTTTTGATTTTTCATATGTAATGCACTATATAAAAATAAAAAACCTTGTACTGTCTTAATAGCCTAATTCTTAAACAGTTATGGCCTCATTCTCCTTCAAAGTACATAATTCCCATTGACAGCAGTGGGAACACTGCCAACACAATGCTGAATTAGTTCCCATGAAAAAAAGGCGCAGACACCAAAAGGTCCAATTCTGCTCTTCATTAGGAGGAAATGAAGGTAGAGCAGACAAAAAAAGATAAAAGTAAGACACAAAATTGCATGAAACAGCTTCATACTAACCAGGCAGTAGGTTGCTAACTGAAAAGTCATTGGAATTGACCCTAATATAGCAGGAGTGTGAATCAAGGACAATTTTAATAACACCAGTAGCACCTCATCCCTGTGGAAAAGCTTGGAATCAGTCCTCAGAGCTATGCCTTCTCCTCAGCTGGGGAAGGTTGCTATGGCTGGACCTTTACCTGCCTCCTCTTACCTGGCATGTGGGGATCTGAGTAAGAGTTTCGAGAACATACCCTTTGAAACCTTGCCAAACGTTTGTCCTTCACAGCCAGACATCACAGGGATGTTGTCTGTGCCATATTAAAGGGCAGGGAGTGGGTGGCATCATTTCTACACCTGAGAGCTCAACAATGGGGACTTGGCAGTCATTCAGCTTCCCTGCTGTTTAACTCCTCTGCATCCTGAATATTTTTTTCTTTTCTTGGTGGATGGTCTTGGAGTTGGAGAACTGCCCTGAGGATCTCATTCAGTTCCTCTGGCACAACTGGGAAAGCATAATATTCCCTGGGCTTCTTTTTTCCCCTCTATACAATAAAATAAAATAAAAATAGTAATTTCTACCATCTATAAAAATAAAAGAAACCATATTTCTTCTCTTATCTAATTAGTCTGTTTCAGATTGTTAACAACTTAAAGAATACTCAGTCTTTTAGCACAGCATCTAATCCATCAAGAGCACAAAGAGATACGGGGATTCCTGATATTTTTAATGTAACATCACTTTTCTTGTGCTGTTCAATGATAGAAACATCCTAGCAATAAAAACAGACAATCAACATCCTAGTAATACCCGAGTCTTTAGAAACATATGATTATTTGAGATTTGTATCTGTCTGTTATTTAAATGAATAAGCAAAACTATAACAACACCTAAACTCCTTTATACTATAAATAGGGAACTGAGATCTATGGTAAAAATTGTCATACTTCTGACCAAAATATTTCTTCCTGGCAATGAAACTGCTGTGTGCCCACTGCTGCTCCATTCACACCCAAGTGAGTCTTGGAATTCAGGCAGCAAGATCTGGACTCCAGGATATCTTAAAATCATAGAAGCGTTAAAGACCTTTAAAATCTTTGACCATCAACCCAGCAACACCAAAATGTTCATCGTTAAACCATGTCCTCAAGTGCCACATCCACAGTTTTTTGAACACTTCCAGAGATGGTGGAATCATCTTATCTTACCCAGATAATTTCCTTCTAGGAACTGGAAAACATAATAAATCATCCTTCTTGTGCACCCAGAGGGGGAATGTGCCTACTGCCAGAGAGATGCCCAAAGAGTTTGGTTTCCAAATTTTGCACATTCCTTTGCCAAAGGAATCTGTGGGAGTGCACCAGTGCAAAGGATCTCTTTTTCTTATTGCTCTTCTCCTCCTTGTCCTTGCCTGTGCTCTGCAGCCACATAAAGCACACCAGGCTTGGACAAGCTTGGCTTTACAGAACCTCACTTCTGAGCTGTCCTCCACGTTTAGGATTAATGTGAATGCTATCCCAAATGTGCTACTCCTGTTTCTTCCTCTCCAGTGCCACCAGTCTTTCTGATATCTTGCAGAGTATCCCACTCCTGGTACTTCCAGGAAGAGCAAACTAAATGCCAAACTGATGCACTTCTGCATCCCTCCCCAGCGTGAGCAGTGCCCAGCCCTGGTGTAAGATTCAATCAGGCTGATCACCGTTTTCTACCTTGTGTAATGAGTTAATCCTAACAATGTCCAATTCACTTTAAAATCAGGCCAAGGTATTTGCCTCAGCAACCTCCTGCAACAGCAGCTCCCATAGGTGATAAGATGTGTCTGGGCATTTGTTTTTCATTCTAAATTTGCTGGTTTTAAATTTAACTTGATGCTTATTCTCATGTGACAAAATAAAAAGAGAAGAGAGTCCAATGTTCAGTGCTTGAGAAGTTTGATTTCCACAATCAGCTCCATTTTCTTCTTCTCATCAAAATAATTCCAGTCTTTGCCATCTCTTGTGTATTAATCCTAGCAGCTCTGCAACTATTCTTTATTTGAATTTCTTGAACATTTTTTTGACTCAACTGTGTACCTCAAGAGAGAAGAGGATAAAGAGAATGAACACAGATTTAATGTGTGATTATGGCATGATCCTGCTATATGGCATAAACCAGCTATCCTGATGGTTATTTCACATTCTGCTCTATCTTTGTTTAATAAAACCAAATAATCTCCTTTTTAAGTTTGGTGGGGTTTTTTTAGCTGCTGCTATAGATTGAGGTAAATCAGACACTGATGACTTCTGGTACAGGTTCTTTTCCCTCAGAGATTGCAGGAAATTCAGGGCTTTTCAGATTATTCAAGCCATACAGCTAATCACTGATGATTCCCATTACTTTTCATTTAGCCATGTTCAGAGCTGTCTGCCATCGTGCTGCTCACCCTCCCAGTGTGTTTAAATCCATCAGGTGAAGTATTCACCATAAAGTGAAGTCATCCCAAGCAGAGCCACAATCTCCAATGGGTTTTAACAAACCAAAGTGCCTGGTTTTTTGCCTACCTTTTCCATCATTTCCCGTGACAAAGTGTTAGGATGTACATTGAGCTGTTAATTCAGGGGTCCCTCTGAAATTCTGTTATGTTTCAGGTAACAAAATCCTGCCAGCATTCAAGCTACATATTCAGTCCAAAAATTTCCTTTAAATGTGACCCTGTTTCCCTTTATGTTATGAGTCAACTTTCAAGACCCAAAGTTCAATAATTTTCTGTTTAGGCTCTTATTTGTTGGAGGTAACAAAAAGATCTGGGTAGACAAACCTTTCCAGAAGAGATTTGATTTTGGGTGTGGTTTGTACTTGTGGTTGCTGTTGACATTTCCCATTTTCACATGGGGAAAAAAGTGAAAATAAAGTAAAAACAGCAATTTAAAAATCAAAACTTGACTATTTCAGGAGGATTTTCACCAAGTTTACTGGATACCTGCTGGGTGAGCCTTGGGATGATGTCAGAATTTGTCTCACCCCAGAGTGAAGGGACAATTTCCAATCTCTTACATCATTCCAGTTTCTAGTTCGTACCTAAGCAACAGACTCAGATCAACATGATTGTCCTCTACAGCCTTCCCTGGATCCTTGGGACCATGATTATGAGGTTTTGAGATGCTCTTTGTGTTTAATCTGATCTGACTTGGGCTTTCAAAATCAAAAAACTAAATTGTTTTAACCCACAATTTGAATTTTGGTTTTTTTAATTTGATGCTAAGGTCTTCAGCGTTAAACTCCAGGTATTGGAAAGAGCACAGTTCACATCTACTACCCTGGACACGTCACCTTTTCAAACTTCTCTTGTTTAAACCTTCAAGATTCCTTTTATTGGCTCTGTGAAAAAAATATGATGGTGAGAGTTTTCACACCAGTAGTAAAGACTTATGGTCTAAAAGCTTTTGAGGTGGTAAATACTCATGAGTGCTTGAGCCAAGCTCACTCCCCTCTCAGGAGAGGGTGAAATGAAGGCAGAGGGAGTTTGAGTGTTCAGGTACCGGTGATTACAGCGGGAGTCAGTGACATGGGTGAGGCTGAAACCGAAGGCTCTCAATCTGCTGACAGAGAGCAAACAGTTTTTCCTCTTAAATCACAGTTTTCCCTCGTGGGAAGAATCCTGTCCCAGCCCTGTTCAGATGGCTTGCATATGCCACGGGCATGATACAGGCAATAAAGCTTTGTATTGAGCTACTGTCCAGATTGATAACTGTAAGGAGCATCTCACAATGGCCACAACATGATTAGTCATGATACATGTGTGATACCCATGCTCATTATTACTGGCCTCCAGAACAGCTCTGCTGAGTCCTGCCAATATGCCCAGTTTAGTATCTGGAAGAGACAATACTGCAATTACTGCCAAAGTATGCAGGAACGTTTAGAAGCAGCTAGTTCGGGATTCTGCACCAGGCTGGCAGTCAGGAGCACAGCAAGGCATGGGAAGATAGCAGCTACAAGGACTAACACAGATTATCTGTATCTGATGCTTTATTTTAAATATATCCCTGGATGTGCCCATTTATTTTAAACAGCTTGTCTTGCAGAGTGGAAGGGATACATGGGGCACTGGCATGAAGAACACAACACCTGCATGAGAGATGATGAAGCCTGTTTGGAAACAGCTACATCCCAATTTCATCCCAATATTTGACGTGGTTGCCCACTTATAAGGCAGAGAGGAATTGTCTTTGTCTTGCTGTTGTACCCATTAGATTTCTTGTGACCCTGTGACATTTAATTTCACATAAAATACACCAGGTACATCTTTTGTGTTATGACCCAGGGACCCACATGCCTTTGCACAACACAAATGTACCCAAGCATCAGTCCTTGGAAAGTCTGGGAAAGTGGAATTAGAGCGGTTTCTAGCCATGGAGACTACCACGAACATGATAGCCTTACCTTCCACTTCACACGGAGAGCTGCGCTGAGGCAAAGACTTCCATCCTTTCCTTCAAGGGCAGTGTAAAGTTCCAGAGAGGGACATGTTCCTGTTCCTCAAGGGTCCTCCTCCCCTGTGTGGGAAAAGCCCATTTTCCAGGCTCACTTGCAGGAGACGAGGCCAATTCACACCAGAACAAATCTGCATCTGCTGCAGAGAGCTTGGCACACACCTCCTAAATGTCCCGCAAATACACAGTAGCTGTACAGTTTGAAATTTCCAGAGTTCATCTTCAGTTGTAAGGAAATTTCCTCCCTGGCAGTGAGTAATTTCAAGAGCAACGAGCTTGTTAATTATGCTGTGCACTTTGTGTTGAGAAGGTGCTCAATGTTCCTGTTGGTCAACAATCACTGAGACTTGTAGGAAAGAAGAACCTTCTGGTGAACTTTCCTCTTGGGCAAGACCACCTTCTGCTCTCACACTGGACAGGAACATCCAGTCCAAGAGAAATGTAGCATTGGTGCACGTAATAATGAGGTTTTTCTGTCTCTTTGCCATAATTCCTTGACATTACCACACATATCATTATGAGTAACCACCACAGTCCCTGTTAATTGGAAATAACCAGGAAGTTGTTCAGCCCCAAGGTACCAGTTCACATCCCCTGTGCTACACAATTGTCCAAAAAAGGCCTAGCAGCTCCTTGCCAAATGCATCTGTAAATTCAGAAGCAAATAATCTGAACCAAAATAATCAGGAAAATTAATGGAATAAAAATCTACTTAGGGCTAATAACCCTGAGATAAATCTTTGAGTCAGAAGATCTCTGAACCATGCTTTTTTAGCTTGAAACCTTTACTTTCATCAATAAAGAAGAGCATAAGAAGTAGTAGCTATAATGTATATCTCTCTTGTATATGAAATAGAGATAAAAATAGTATAAATTGTGGCAGTCAATGAGAAACAGATTTTTTAGTCTTCTACATGCAAACTAATAAAATTGTTTTTGAAAAGCAGCAAGGTCTACACAGCAAAATAAAGACAGGGAGGACCTGTGTAGTGTGCTAAGGTATTTTAAGCATTATTTGAAGGGAAAAGAAGTAACCCTTAACCTGCTTATCCAGTGACACCTGAGGGTAGATGTGAGAGTGCTGAAGCTACAGACACCCCTAGAGTTATGACAGTAAGATGGGGACATATGTCGTGAAAGAACATAACATTCAAGAATGATTTAAGTATATTGTGGGGGAAAAATGAATGAGAATAGGTGAAAGGAAATTTAGTGACTGCTAGACTAAAGAAAATGTTGCTTATGTGAATGGTAAAATTCTGATTTTCCTGGTGCTCTTCTGGATATTGCTCTTTGTTGCAGATGAGCAGCCCTCAATTAAAGTAACTGAGCTGTGTTTGGACAGGCTTGACTGCCCGCTGCAAGTTTGCTGCAGGATTAGACTCATTATTTGAATTTCCAGATCTTCAATGGTGCCATGTTCATAATGTGTGAAAGCAAATTTAACTGATTCAATCGGGAAAACCCTCTTTACGCCTCTGAACTCTATGGACAAAAAGAGATTTGAATTGTATTTATCAAGATATGGCACAAGTAGAACCAAATTCCCCTGGTGTTTACTGAGCTTTGGGTCAGGTGCTTGTCAAAAAAACAACCAAACAAAAAACCAAATTATCACACAAACATAATATTTAATCTTCAGATATTCTGCTTCAAACAGTGTAATTGAGTTGAATAGCTCCATGTTTATTATTATGGCCTATGCCTAGAGATTAGCATAAAGAAAACTAAGGGGGGAAATGTCATACATACTCCCACACACCTATGCAAATATAATTACAATTGCTCTCTGTATTTCACAGTAGACCTTTTATGGGAATCACTATGCCTATTCTGTCTAAAATAAAACCTGTTACGTAAAAATGTTCGAAGCAGAACTTGGTTTTGTTTGGCACTGAACAGACATGTCCAGCTGGGACTGTTGGTGGTGCTTTGCCTGTGCACACACACATGTGTGTATGTTTATCACACAACAAAGCTGGCCTGCTAAGCACAGCCTACACCCCAGCCACACGAAAAATTTCACTAATCAGCATCCACTTGTTGCACCTCCCTTTGGGAGGCCAAATCTCTCTTAAATTTGCGATTTCCTGAGCATCCCTTCACCCAACAGGCCTTTGAACAGCCCTGCAAATCCATGGAGGAAACAAACCCGTTCCATCCTCCCTCTGTAGCTGCACGAGGCCGTGCACAATGGGGCTGGAGCTTGTTTGGGGCCCTGGCTATGGCTGCCATACAAGTGGGAACTAACAACAGATGACCAGAAACCACTGAGATGCATTGGCTGCAAGGAAAAATGAAACCTGGCCCATAATGATTTATATGGTTGTATAAATATAGTTGAAATGAGAGGGTTTGAGGAAAATCTTAGGGACACCTTACCAATCTCAATCTGACTTTTCAGGCAATGGCAAAAGAAATAAATGATGCTGTGATTTGTGGAAAAAATGACAAAGATTTGAGATTTCCACTAAAGACAACTCATTGAAATGTGCCTATGAACTGCCATCTTATTTTCCTTTCCTTTCCTTTCCTTTCCTTTCCTTTCCTTTCCTTTCCTTTCCTTTCCTTTCCTTTCCTTTCCTTTCCTTTCCTTTCCTTTCCTTTCCTTTCCTTTCCTTTCCTTTCCTTTCCTTTCGTTTCCCTTCCGTCCCTCGCCTTTCTTTTCCT
>VYZT01061280.1:276556-319930 GCA_013400735.1 Pomatostomus ruficeps
GGCTGCGGGCGAGTCCCGGGGCCCGGCGGCAGGGGGGCGGCCCCGCGCTCCCCCGGCGCCGCGGCCGCGCTCCGTCTGTCCGTCCGCGCTCCGTCTGTCCGTCCGCGCTCCGTCTGTCCGTCCGCGCTGTTCGTTCGTTCGGGAAGGGGCGCAGGGGGAGAGCGGTCGGGGCGAGGGTCGGCCGGGCTCCCTTCGAGCGGCTTTAGCCAATGCCGAGCGAGGGAGCGGCGTTTCGGAGAGGAAGATGGAGCTGCCAGGTGATGCCCGTTTTGAGGTGGTTTTTTTTGTGTCTCCCATGCTCAGTGATTTCTAAGCACAAAGCTTGTGGGGCCCCACCTGTGGCCCCCGTTTACCCCCACACTCGCTGCACTACAGCCCTCGGTTACCTACCGAGTCCTTAATACCCGTCAGGAAATCCCCCAGCAACTTTTCTTTTTCACGGTAAATCTTGAATGTGGGAAGGGCCGAAACGGACTGAACATACAGTCACGAAGAGGAGAGACAGAAAACAGTGGCTGCAGAAATTTTGAATAAAATTATCTCTTCCTTCGAGATAACACAACGTCCCTCCTTTTTTTTCTCCCCCTTTTTTTCCTTTTTTTTTTTTTTTTAATTTGAATTCCCACGGGCCAGTCCTGCGGAGTTTGTCTACAAAAACAAGTCTGCAGATAAATCATAGAACTTGCGAATCTATTTGTACCTAGATCTGTTGTGATCGTAATTTTAATTTTTATTGTTCTATTTTATTTTTCCAAATAATCTCAATGTTCATCTAAACACAAAAAAACCCTGTAGCCTTCCTTCCTCCTAAAATAACCCTCTCGTATATCGCTCACACTTCATTTAAAACGAACGTAAAATATAAAAAGCGTATCTTTTATTGTTATTTTTGTACTTTAAAACACATCTATGTAACAATCTTCTTCTTTTTTTTGTAATTCTTACTGCTATTTTTTTTCTCCAGAAACATATGTATTTCACCTTCTAGTATTCTGGATCGAATATTTTCTGTTCAATTTCGGTACTTGAATTTGCCACAAAAGGGATGCTGTACTTAGGTAATTCTTTGGGGGAAAAAATTATTTACTTTGGTTTTAAGTTTCTTTTCTTTCTTTGAACTTTAACACATGGCGTTTACAAACTGTATAAATACGTGCCACCAAACTGTAACCAAAAAAGAAAAAAAAAATTACAAAAAGTGGAATGGTTGCTGTAGAATATAGAATTAACTATAGACCAGAACTGGACAGAAGGAGATGGATGGAAAGAAAATAGTAATTTTATTGTAAATTATTTACGTCTGAAGTTTCTAGGCAACTAGTCGAAAAAATAATGAATGAATTGAGCGCTGAGCCCTTGCTACTAACTTTTGTTCTGAATGTTTTGGATATTTGGATGTTTTGTATTTATGTGGTGAGAGTGAAATATATTATATCTATATGATGACGGAATTAGGTGTATTTTCGTCTTATATTTGTAGCACCCAAATTGCCTTCATTGAATATGTGCACTGCAAAAAAACCAAACAAACACAACAAAACCCTATCCCTACATAACCCTCCCGATTTTTAATTTTTTTATTGAATTTAATTTTTTATTTTGAGCGGGGGGCTGTGAGGTCCAATTTGTGGAGGGTGATTTCCTTCCTGGGGCAGTTTGGGGCATTCCCAGTCCTGTGCTCGGCTCTGACCCAGCCCTGGCAGCGCTCCCTGGGCCTGCGGGCCCGATCCCCGCCCATGTCCATGTCCATGGTGGTGCCGGTGCCCCGGAGGTGCCCAGCCTTCCAGGTGCCACCCCGGGTTCTGCCACCCCGTGCAGGGCACTGCTCACCCCCGAATCTCTCCTGCCTGCAGCGGGTGCCAGGCCTGGCAGGCACTCACGGATGCCACACATGTGTGTGACAACATATAGATATACAGGCATGTGTAAATACACCCGCACAGCCTGTGTGCACAAATATGGATATTTATAAGTGTTTCCTAAAGAGCTCTTGCTTTCATTCCGATTGGCAGCCCAGCCCTGAGGGTCCTTACTGGGCGAAGCGTGGGGCAGAAGCCGTGGTTTCCAGGAGCCCCTCAGTGCCCTGGCTCCCCAGGCCAAGCCACCTGCGGCACCGGGGTACCTGCTCTCCCCACGCCTTTGCCCTGGACACAGGTCCCTGGTGTGGCCACCACTAGGCTCTGCCACGAGCCTGTCCCAGCCAGGGCAGATGCACTGCTCCCGTTAGGAGGGAAGGATGCAGTGGCAATGCTGATTTGATTGTTGTTTTTTTTATAAAGTGTGTAGAAATGATCTGGGGAAGGGCAACCAGGGTGAAGGAGGAAATCACAGGTGACATTGGAAGAGGTGACATTGAAACTGCTGGTCAAGAATGGAAAACTTCAAAGGGAGGGGAGAGAAAAGTGTTGTCAAAAAGAAAAGAGCTGAATGTGACAGTGCAGATCTGCCAGGGAGACCTGGAGGGAGAGAATAGTTTTCGGTTTCTGCCTTGCCTGCCTGGACTGCACAGCATCACCCGCAGCCCCGGACAAAGAGGGGAGCCCTGGCCTGGGCTGTCTTTGTCAAGGAGGGAATTATCCCCAACCAAACCCTCCCTGGGCTCCCCTGCCAAGTGTGGAACTGAGCTGCGTGATGAATTTGCCCTGTCCCACAGGACTTTCCTGCAGTCGAGATGGGTCCATTTCAGTGCCTAAATTTCCTGCTGCATTGTGAGCCATGGGAACAGCAGCACAAATGTGTTCTGTCAGAGCTGTCTCAGGTCCCCTCATCTAAAAAGAGGATTTCCCTGCTACTCTATTTAACCAGGGATTGTAGGGTTGTTCCTCTCCCCTCACACAGGTGCCACGAGGCCCTTTTTGCCTGGTTGCTGGCCTGATCTGCAGTCTCAGGGCTGAAGTTGTGGTCAGTGTAAGCTCTTTGCTCCTCTTGTAAGGCAGTTTACACCAGCATCAGGTTAAATTGCTGGCAGGATAGTAGAAGTCCTTATTTTACAGCTTTGCAGCCCTCTGTATACATGTGAAGAGATAGACATTTTTTATTCTTATTACTATTATTATTAATGATTTCTGAATATTTAAAAGAAAAGGGTTGTGCCCTGAAGTGTGAAGGAGTCTTGTCTAAGCATTCAAGTAAAATAAATACTTCAAGAACTTTTCCTTATTTTTTCCTTGTCTCCTTCAACTTCCACCTGTCCCACACCTGTATTGGAGGCTGCTCCTGGGCTGGGGTCAGGGCAAAAGCCGGAGGCTCTCCAGTCCCATGCAGGGCTGTTACAGCCCTGTTTCAGTCTCTGCTTCTGACTCAGGCCCAAACCTTGGAGCCCCACAGGGAGAGAGGCAATTTGTTGTTTCCTTTGAAATTTTCAGCATCTCAAAAGCCTGGGGTTCCTGAGAGCCAAAACACCCTGCTTTCTACAAAACAGGCTAATACATGTTCATCTGCATTTCTGTAAAAGAGGAGGGAATACCACCTGTGTCATTGCATAGGACAAGTTAAAAATCACTCATACACACATCTACAAACACAGAGAGTCTGAATATAAAAACTGGTTTGGTTTTTGGTTGGTTGGTTTGGGTTGGGGTTTTTTTTTCCAACTACACCAAAGCTGTTCTGAAGCTGTGTGCTGCCCAGAGACACTGCTTACTTGTTTTCGCTGAAATGCTGAGTTTCTTCCTGCTGGAGGAATAAACACAAACCACCTTCCTGAAGCTGTTTGCTGCTGAAAGGTTTTGCTGCATTTCGTGCTATATTTTTATTTATGCTCATCACTGGGGCATTAGAGCTCAAACAGAGAAATATTTGGCTTATGCAGAGGGAGCACGTGTGAGTGTGCAGGAGGGGCAGGAATATTTAGTAGGACAGCAAAGAAACCAAGTATAAATCTATATCTGGCATGAATTTTTAAAGGAAATTACAAAAGGATTTCTGTGGCAGGCGGGCTTCCCCAAACTTTCCCTTAGCAGCAGCTACACGTAGGGCTTAGGGTGAGCAAGGATTTAAAAAGATGGAGTGCAGCATGGGTTATTTAAATTTGTTCATCTGAACTCAAGGAATATTTTCACAGGTACATGGACAGTATCTTTCTTCCTGTGGCTCTCAGGAAGGCAAAACTTCCAGGATCACCTCCAGAGCACTCAGGGAAAACACAAAACCATGTTAGCCAGGTACACATAGGGAAAAGAGGAATCAGTCTATTTAGAGGATTTTTTCGAAGCATTTGCCCACCCACTTAACATAGACCCTGCTTTATTTGCTGCTCCTCCATATCCCTCATGCCAGGGATTAGTGCACCCTCTGACCGCTTTGTCTCCATTTGCAATCCTGTCATCAGCCCAAGATGCACGACCCTGTGACACGTAAAAAAGCACACGAGGTCCCTGATTAACTTCAGAGTATTTAATTTCTTTTAAGGAGAGAAAAACACTTCCAAAGAATAACTCTTGAACAGAATCAAGTCACAGTCACCAGCAACTGTTTAACAAAATTACCAGGGAAGCTAAAGTGAAATTAATGGACGTGATGCTGTCTGTGCAACAGTCGCAATACAAATGGTGACCCTGGACCATAGCTGGGGCCAAAGTGCTGCCTGACAGGGGCTGATGTGAAACATTTCTGACTCAGGTGTAAGAACTCTCTAACAAGCAGTTTACTCCCCATCTTTCTGCTTCTAATAATCGCTGAGCAACTTAAGCACAGTATTTATTTATTATTTTCCTGTATGTAGTTGTGTGTTCATGCTATTCTTCATCTCTGTGTAAGTGCCTGATTCTAGTTTGAATGTTAGGTGTTTAACTTTTCTAGTGGAGTGAGTTCCACAGTCAGTCATACACAGAAAATATATTTTGTGTATAAGATTTCTACTTTTTGTTAACATGAATAGTCCCAAGTTTTGTCAGTAGAAGTAGCAGAACAGAGGTTTCCACCAGCTACAGCCACATCCTTTTTAATTCTTTTACCATGTTACCTTTTCTTTGTCTCCTTTCTACATGAACAATCAAAATAGTTTAAACTTATTTTCATACACAATTCTTACAGACTGCACTTAATACAACTGTTTGCCAAGAGGTGCTGCCTTTTTTCCTTATTCTCCCTGTGAAAAAAATAAAGTAATAAATTCCCAGAGATTTTTTCTCTTCAACTATCTGCAGCCCATTCTTCTGTTTGGTCTCCCTGCTGTGAGCAAGAATGAAAACATCGGGGCAGTGCGGATTTGCCCAGAACACAAACCTTTACTTGACACTTGGTGTCATTGCCAATGCAAGAAAACTGGATCACAGGCCTCATCTGATGAGATGCCACAGCCTGGGCAGATGAAATAGGTTTTTTATGTTTCAGCTGAAGCAGAAAACCAAGGAACCAGAGGTAACAGAGGACAAATCCACACAAAGCGGGTCCACAAAGTTTGTCGCAGAACCAGGCACATCTACCTGGTAGAAACGTCTTCTTAGAGCTGTCACAAATGAGTGGTTTGGATGCTTAAAGAAACACCATCAAAGGTACGGGCAAAAGCAGAGTTTAATATGAATCTGTGGAAACGCAACTTGACAGAGTTCGATGGCAAGGTTCACCCTACTATTTACTACACAGGTTAAAGCATAAAAAGGAGGATCAAATTAGAAGCAATTTGAAATTATTTATATGGAACTTGGGAATGCAAAAGCAGGTAAAGGTGTAAAGGATATGGATGCAAAGACAAGGGTGCAAAAGGGTTTAGCAACACTTAATCATTGAATTGTTTAACATTTGCAAGGTGATTCAGTAGGGCTCACTACAGTTGTAACAATGACTTAACCATGGATTCGAGGTAGCAACATTCATACCACAATCAATTCACAGGCACACAGGTAAAGTGATGTGCACACCTATTTCTATGGCTGTAAAGGTACCTATCAAAAATTCTTCTCAGGTTCAGTGAAACACTCACATCAAATCCCTTTGGATTTCCCAACAGGCAAGGGTTGCACTTTGAGGAATGTAGAAAAGGATGTGCGGGAATGAGCACCGACCTCATTGCCAGAGACAGTCCTTTGAGTGTCACAAGCTTGAGGGCCTGGGAGCTCTGAGAGGGGCCCCAGTCCGAGGGAGGTGCTGGTGCAGCTGCTGCAGTCCAGGAGAACTCCAAGGGTCTCACTTAGGGCCATCATCTATAGGGTCACAAGACAATTGACTTTGGCCATCAGTGAGTTTCCCTCCTGAAATAACCCAAGTCGATGACCAGTGGGCTTTTTTCGCAGTTTCCCAGAGTGCTGTAACAATGGTACTGTTACACCCAGGCTACAATTCACAGCAGTGCCGCTCCACTCAGGCCACAATACAGGTAAGTGTTTTACAAAGGTTATAAAGGGTAATTGCTTATCCTTTGTTTCCCACTTTGTTTGGGAAGCTGATGTTTCTGGTAGTTTCCACCTCTACCATGCAAGAGCTCCTGGTACAACCAGGGAGTGTCTTATGGCTGGACTGGTATGGCCAAGGGACACTTCGCTACTCAGCTGCTTCCGTCAAGGCTTATCAGGAGCTTCTGAGATCACAGAGCAGGCCCAGGGATGGGGAGGGGAGGAGGTGGATGCACCACCACAACAATCCAGAAACACTTCACTGAAGGTGCTTGAAAACAGCCTGTGTGTGATGGGAAACCAAAGGGAAACTGGTTTTCCAATTTCCTCCCAAAAATAAAATATGAATGCTAACATGAATTTGAATTTTTCCTAAGGTTAGTATCCTTTACCTATTAGAAGTTTTTCTATTAGTCTAGATGCACAGTCCTCAATCTAGCAAAAACTCTGCAAGGAAAACCTCATGGAGTCCTTGTTCTTCTAAATTCCCTTCCACGGTTTTGTTTCTCTTATTTTACTGGACAAAAAGTAGAGAGAAACTCATCCTGGCAAGTATCAAGTTTACAAGTCAGGAGCTGTGGCTCCAGGGATTCAGACTGGATATTGGGAAGAAAGCCAGACAGAACATAGAAGAGTAAAAAGGTTTACTGAGATCACACCTGGTTACAAAAATGCTGCTAGAGAGAGAAGCAAGTGAAGGACAAACCCGGCGTGTGTATAGAAACATGGAAGGATGTCCTCATGGCTTAGTCCCTAGTCTGAAATTAAGAAGACAAATTCTCATTTTTGTCAGAATTTATGTCTGAATCTAAGAGCATTGCTGGTCATTGGTCAGGGAGTTTCTGTCTGTTCTTCCTCTGAAATGGGAATGCTGATGCTCATCTAAACCTATTCTGAAGGAGATTTGAGTGTATACTTGTACTTAAATGAAGCTGAGGCAAAATCGTGATCAAAAATTTAACAGCCACCACAGTTCACTCCAATTCAATGTTTGCAGTTATTATCTCTTGTTAGCCCTCATCTTTCTTCCTTTCTTTATTTTCTTGCGTGGTCTCTAATTTAAACCTCTAAAGTGTGCCTACCACTAGCTGGTCATAATCTCCTTGAGGCCTCTAAACCATTTCATAAACCAAATCCTAAATGGAAATTAGAAACACGCAGGAGAATAAAGTGTCTGTTGCCATAAAGAGCTAAGGAGGGATAAATAGGCAATCCAAGGCATCCTGAGTGCATGCTCCAAGATAATCTCTATATTTCTCTGGACACAGCATTGTGAACATCCTCAAGATCAGCTGATTACTGAGATGAATTAGCGAATAAGAGCCCATTACATCAGGTGTTGAGGGGGACTTTAATTGTGCTCAGGCTCCAAATAGGAAACTTTATACCATGTCACAGCTGTTAAAACAACAGGGCCTTATGGAAACAGTCTTGGATTACTGGCCCCATGGAGTGAAACATTTTTAATGAAAGGGATTACGCTTATTATTTCTTAGTGCATTGTGTTTTCTTAGATATTTTTACTGTTATTATTATTATTTACCAAGTTAATTGATATATACACATACTTAATGATGTCTGCATGCATATTTAATACTTTCTTCCACTGGTGTAATTTGAATGTGGTCACAGGGAAAATAAGATGAGATACATGAAATAGTTGCCTTTTGTTAAGATTAAGATCCTAAGAAATTTTGGTGAGTTTGCTTCTCACCCATCTGCCAAGTGTCTTACTGCCTTTACCTGATGAAATCTGATCCTTTGTCATGTAGAGTTTAAATGGTATTTTGTGAGAAGATGATCAGCATAGAGTGGCTGCCTTCAAGTCTTAGTACAGGCAATTTGTGTTCAGAATAATTTATCTCTCTCATCCAAAGAGCCAAGTGGGGCAAAATCCAGAGGAATTGATTTAAACTTCTATATATGGATTTTGTCTGCTGCAAAGGGAAAGCACCAGACTTGTAAGCTGCATTTCCAGTTCATCTATTAGTCTGTATTTCATTATGAATTCGAGCTCCTGAAGTTTCTAAGTAGAAATGTGGCAGCCTGACTTAGTGCTCCTCAGGGAAATGCCTTGTGCTCTGTGCACAGACTTCCACAGAAGCAAGGGCTATGTTGTGAATATGAAAGAAGAAATGGCCATCTAATCAGGTAGTAGAAACTTTTCTATGACACATCTCAAATTTCTTGGAAGTATGTTCAATGCTGAGAACAAATTCGTGAAAATTGTTTGAGAAGACTGGTTAAACAGGGAAAAGATGAAAAATCGATTAATAGACCATTTACTATGGAACAGAATGATAAAAAAGATACCAAGTAAAGAAGAAATATTTTCACTCTGATGGAAGATCCAAATCCAGTTGCTCAGATTATGTCTATGGAAATCCCTCTCTGCAAATAAGAGTTTTGAGCATGTATTTACCTTCTGTGTGCTCTGTGGGCCAGTGGATGCTCTTTCTGTGATGGGATGGCGTTGCTGTCTCAAAACTTCTTCATGAGCCAAACCTTGCACTATCTGGATATAATTAGCATGAAACACAAGATGTGAGCTTTATTTCTATCTTTTTATCCCTGACTAAGACAAATTTTCTGATGTTCTACTCGAACTTTTGCACGTTGTTGTCTGACAATCAGACACATGAATTGAAGTGGGAAAATACAATGCAACACTTCACAGCACCAGCTCAGCCAAAAAGGCCTCAAGGCATAATAATTTCAGGCAAATGGGCTTTTTCTGCAAGAGTGCCCTAAGCACCAGTGACACTACAAAAACGAATTAACAGAAATATCAATAGGATTCCTAGGACACCTTTATGTGTAACTGCTCGTGTTCAGAGAGGAGGCTGCTCCCGATGCACGCCCAGTCGTGCCAGTTGCGCTGCTGTGGGACCTCGCACTGTGTCACTCCCCAAGGTGCCTGACGAAGGCAGAGCCTTTACTTCGGGCAGGGCTGAGAGCTGCGGCTTCCCCCGCGGGCGGCGGGTCCGGGGCCGCTCAGCACCGCGGACAGCGGCGGCCCCACCGCGGGGCTCCGGGCACCGGGCATGGAGAACCCGCCGGGAACGGGCTGCAGGACCCGCAGGGAATCGCCCCTACCTCTGCAGAGCGGGGTCTGGCGTCTTCCCGGCCCCGACACTGGCATAGGAAGGAGTTTGATTGAAACGATTTGAATGTGTCACAAAATGAGTCTGTAATGGTGAGGCATCTCTTGATAATACCAAAATGAGAGGCCAGGGATGAGGTGTCACGCCTTGAATTTCTTTAATTAGGAAAGAGAATTCAGGAAAGGCAGAATTGTTTCAATGGGAAGACTTGGTTGCTGCAACTCCCTTTTGACACCACACTACAGATCTTCATTTGGCAGGTTTGGCAGCTCAGTTCAGCCCTACAGATCTAACCACAGAGCAATCTTCTTCCTGCAGCTTTGCATGCCAGGCATGATGCCACATGGTGGGAAATATCCCTGACGACAGTCGGGGTCAGTTGTCTCAGTCATCCCACAGCCAGCTCACCAGTGGGGTGGGGTGAGGAGCAGAAAGGCCTTGACTCTGTGCAAGCACCGCTCAGCAGCAACAAATCCATCCCTGAACTACAAACACTGCTTTCACCACACATCCAAAACACAGTCCCACAGCAGCCACTGTGAAGAAAATCTACCCCTGCTGAAACCAGCACACCATGTTTCCTGACCTCCATATAATCCAAGTGCACAGGAAACACAGTTTTGTCTTGCCACAGTCAACAGGAGCAAGATAATATCCTTGACATTACTTAAAAGATATTCCTAAGATCTGTAGGTGTTCAGGATCCTTATTTAAAAGCATTAAATGCTCTTTCCAGAATTATGGTTGCACGTCCTGGAAACTTCCATGAGAAAGTACATTATAACAAATTCAGTGGGGACAGAATGTGTAAACCTTGGCTGGCAGTCAGAGAGCTCCAGTTCTACCGCTTTGTTCATTTGCTTTCCCTTTCCATTCTGCTCCCACTCTCATTTAGTTTATGCTATAAGATTTGCAGGTAGAAATTCTCCCCTGCTATGCATTTGCATAATTAGGCCAGTCAATAAGAACTTCTCTCATATGAATAACAATAATAAATTGCCTTTCAATCCTTAAGAATATAGTAAACAGTGGAAAGTCTACAGCCACCTGTTCAAACCCTTTGAAGAACAGTAATGCTAGTTTATATTAAACTCAAGATAAATGATAATTTTCTACCTGATCATTTGTTTTCACAGTTTAGAGGGCAGATACACCCCTTTCTAGATGCATGTGTGTACACTAGCAGTGTAAAATACTCCTGCTAATACCTGTGGTACTATTTAATGAAAAAAAAGATTTCCAGAGTTCACCTGTCTGAGAGCTCACAAGAAGTTTAATATCTGGCTATACCTACATGTTTGCTTCTGCTAAAACAACCCTTGAAACAGCCTGTACTCCAGAGCTAATTGGTGTGGATATGTAGGTAACACAGAAAAAAATTCAGTGGCAAAGAAGATTTTGCAGTGTCTCTTTGTGCAGGCCAAAGCACTGAGCATCCCAACAGCAGAGCAAACACAAGAACCAAATTTTGGTTTAAAGCTGAATCTCTTTTGTCTTGTTACTCTGAATTTTATTGCATAAGATTTAAAAATAGAGTAATCAAAACATCCAGATTACGGGGTTTTTGACATTTTCATAGAGAACTATCAGGTGTTTCTTTGTACATTCTTGATGTGTAAAAATCTAGAGGTCACAAGTACCAGGAAAAGGAGAAAAACCAATTCAACTTGAGTAAAATAAATATGCCTGCATCAGAATAATAGGACAAGGGACTTCTGTACTTTCAAGGTGTGCTTTGGTGAGTGGTAATATTGTAGGGATTACCCAAGTGTGTAGGGGTTAATATTGAGTCTATTAACTCTTGGTAGTCTGGGATTGGAGACAAACCAAAAATACATCTTGCAACAATGCTAGTAGGCATCATTTTCAGTCCTGATTAATCCAAGAGTTAATCTCCTGGAGAATTCCTGCAGTAAGTTTCTAAAACTGGTGAGTTTTGCACCACAAAACAGTGCAGGACTTGCATTCTGCTCTTTCCAGAGCTAGAACTGTGTGTGATGGCTAATTAATATAATGCTACTTGGTGTATGTTGTTATGTAAGGAATATTCAGCTTCATGTACATTTGAGGGAAAGAAAGAGGGAATAGCACAGGCAGCACCACGTTTTCATGAGTTATCTTGCAAACAAGCATGTTGAAAGGAGTCAACAGTAGTATTTTCTAAAATTATAGGGAAAGAGGAGATGCCCTTAACTGGAAGGAAATAACTTACCAGCCTTATGTGACCTGCTGTTCTTTATGGGGAGAGCAAAATTTTAAAAAGACAAGTTTGAAAATTTCTCCGTGGAGAACTTCTACCCTATATCACAGAGATGCACTGGAGAAGGCTGGAGAGAAAGCAAAGCATTCTGAAGCCTTCAAGTACAAGATACCATTTAGCCAGTACTTAATGCTGGAGCGTGATCCCACAGCCCCATTTGCCACAAACTCTTGCTCACTATTTGGCAGCATAGGGCCTTGGGGGTCAGGGTGCTCACTTTGCAGTTTTGCCCTTGGAGTCTCAGAAGGAAGGAAGCATTTCAAACCTTGAGCTTCAGAAAGAATTTAAGAAATGCACAAGAGAGCCAACTTTTAAATGAACTGGAAAGATTTTATGAGGACAGAAGATCAACAAGTGACCAGGACTCCAACTGTGAAAGAAAATGTGAGAAACAAGCACCTCTTCTAGTGTGAAATTGGTCTAATTCTTGGGGCCTTTAGAGTGGCAGTATCAAACAACTGGCCAATATCGTGTACACTTTCTGCCATCCACATGGCATCAACTCCATTACCACACTCTGTGAAGCAGTCCAGTTTGCCACAGGTTTGTTTAACCCCTCATTTCAAAGTGGAGATGGAGACTTTTTTCCCCCTCACCCAGACCTCAATGTGTCTTCCTTAATGCACCTGGAAGCCAGTCTCAGCATGCACCTCAGTGCTGCACACAAGTATCTGCAGAAAAACCTCATCCAGCCAGGAGCTGAATGAAGTGGGGTTGTAGATGCACCTGATCTTAGAGGGGGTTTAAAAGAGAGGTGGGGACAGATGGGGACAGACTTTTTCATAGTGCTGGTAGAGATACAGCAAGGGGTAATTTTTAAAAATATACTGAATAATTATTTTCCAATGAGGGTGGTCAAACAGTGGCACAGGCTGCCCACGGGGATGGTGGATGCCCTGACCTTGGAAACATTCAAGTCCAGGTTGGATGAGGCTTTGAGCAGCCCGGTCTAATGGAGAGTGTTCCTGTTATTGCAGTGGGGATGGACTGTATGGCCTTTAAAGAGCCCTTCCAGCCCAAACCAGTCTGTGATTCTGGGGTCGCTGGGTGGTGGCTGCATTGGTGTGCAGGTAGCTACAGCTGTATCTTGAAAGAGGCACCTACATCCACAAAGTTCCAGTCAATCTGCCAAATTGCTGATCACCAATATGGGGCTCACAGAAGGGGTGAAGGCTGGCACACCACTTTGGATATTTAGACATCAGATGTATTTGCTGGGTTCCATTTAGAACATCTGACAATGCATTTTTATAGTTCTGGGGGGTTTCTAGGTATGATTAATGAAACAAATTAGAATTTTGTCAAACCCAGACAAGAATGATGCTTCACAGATCTATCACACTGTTCACCCTGCCCTGCTTTGCACCATCACCCAGAGGAATAGGTGTCACTGGTTCTGCTTGCTGGACCTGCCAGTGCTCTCAGTCTGTGCTTGTGTTGTTAAGGCTTCAAACAAATCTGTTAGTGCACAAAATGAAGTCTGTAGAATAACTCCTCCTTGTCCCTGAGAAGAAACTCCTTCTAGTCCAGCTGCTTTTCCTGCTTCATTGGCAGCGTGCAAGAGGAGCACTCTGAGGTGTGTGTGAGTGGTTGTGTCTCTCTCTGGTGGGCAAGGCAGGTAACACTGCTCCTCGGTAAACAGAGACACAGAGCTCTGTGATTTGTTAAACCACCGCTCTGATGCCCTTGCCGACACCAATTCCTATCAGATCCCGGTTCACAAAGCAATATTGATCATCTTTCTACAGGGTGGAATCTCCACAATGATATTTTTGAAGGAAGGATGAATATTTTTTTGAGAAGAGGTAGTATTTCAAGTAAAATAACCCTCCAAGGGGCATTGATTTTCAAATCAGTAAAGCACAAGTATGGCTAACTCACAAAACAGCAGCCAGTTATATATGCAGATTTCAATGAGGCTTTTAGGAGAAACAATGGGGCTGGTTTTAAGGGTGGTTGGCCTGCTGAAGTGCATTTCTCTGAATAGATACAATGCTGTAGTGCTGAATGGATTCAATAGTGCTGTCTCAAACATGGCCAGGAGTGTCTGGAAGTGGGTGGAGGTAGAAAGAGCTAGTGGGACTCTTCTTGTGGTTGACTCAGGCTGCCTCCTCCAATCCTTTCTTTGCCCTGGCAGGGGCCATGGTTTCCTTCCCCTTTCCCTCTGTGACAAGTGTCCTTCTCTGCAGGAACATTCGCCATCTGGAAATAATAGAATGAAATTTTTTAAAATATGGGCTTAAAAAAATTCAGGCAGAACTTTGTCTGAACAAGATGTCTGGGTTGCAGAAGACTCTCCTAAGGGAAGTGAGTAATATCCTGGCACCTTGGCCGTTTGAAACTGGGAAGGAAAAATACATACACGGATAGAATATAATGTAGGAATCAATCCTGCCTTGGCCTCTGTAAGGAAAACAAGTGACCTTAATGATCTATTCTCTCTCTAGAGCACTCACAGAGAAAGCCGTGCTCGCTCCAATTCAGCTGTGTGCCCAGCACACCACACAATGGACCTCACTCCTCGGGAAGCTCTAAGTGCCACTGCAATACAAATAAACAAGTCCTGCACAAGATGGTGAGGGCACCAGCAGCCTACAAAAAGCAGCTCTTGGGGGCCACACGAAGACTTGGAGTGGGGGGTTGTGCAGCAGGAGCATTTACGTCAGGAAATTCACTTCCCTTGTTGAAGGATACACTTCCATTCAAAATGCATGCCTCCTTTTTGCCATTATAAATTTCACATGCACACTCCTATATGTGTCAAAATAGAAACACAATGACTGCAAGCTTGTGGGTGACACCACTGAACAATGCCATAAAATGCAAGACATGAGGCAGAAATATATAAATAGCTGTAGGCCATGATCTGCTCTCAACTGTTTGTGAGCTGCTCCATTAATACTAATAGGAGTTAAGTGTGCAGAATAAAGTGACAGCTATCGCCCCTCAGCTCTGCCAACAGTTCCCAAGGGCTGCTGTGGTCCAGCCAGCAGTTCCTGGTGCTACACTGCCACTGGACTCCAGAGAACAGCACATTCCATCTGCTCTAACACCACGTAGGGTGTTTTTAAGGTTCTTATCTCCAGTCTCACTATGAGCTGTTGTAACATGAAGGCAACAACAACAACAATAATAGCACAACCTTGGTGTGCTTGTACCTTTTCCAGGAAAGTGATACTTTGACAGAGCTTTGAAACTGAAAATGGTGCTAAAAAGGTTGTTGGGGTGTCCTGAGAAATATCCTTGAAATTTTTCAGCTGAGAAAGCCACAGACAATACATGGCATAGGACTACCATGGTAGTATCATGTCCCAGACATCTCATGGTTTTGGGGTTTTCTGGGACAAATAGTAATATATTTTTTCTTTTTGGTGACATTGTCCATTGCCTCTCTGGGTTGTGAGAAGGAAATTACAAACCCTGCAGGAACAGCCTTGGGACAGTCTGCTCTCTAGGCAGTAAAAGAAACGACAATGATCCATTGAACTGGATAGTTCTCAGGATGTGTCTCTTCTTACCAAATTTCTAAAAGCCAGGCAGCTAAAATACTCCCAGTGGCACAGAGACAATGTTCAGCTAACCTCTCCTTCTAGCTACTTCTCTGTTCCTAGTCCACATTTTCCAAACAATTTTCCAATGTGTGTTGAAATAAATTTTTAAATACAGCTCACCTAAACTTCACTCCAGCCTCCACTCCTGGCAGGAGAGTTTCCATCAACTTCAGAGGCATGGAATCAGGCCAACTTCAAGAAGCTTCCATGTGAACTACTTGGAAGCTTTTTTTCCTCCTAAGGTTGAAACACATAAATGTGTGTTCACACAAGCAGAAAAAAGTATCTTTTTCTATCTGGCAGGACTATCTGGTCCACCTTAGAACAGATCACATTTGGATTTTTGGACACTGGGGTGTCCTTGCTCTGCTGCAATCAGCAATGTGAGCTCCGAGCTGAAGTGTGGGATGGAGGTTGCCCTGTTGCTCCCTGTGTTGCTGGCATGCTCTGCTAGCCCCAGCTCAGCCGCACATCATCACAGTCCTTGCAGCCTTACAGAGCCTAGCGTTTTATGCAGAAGCAAACAGAAACACTCGTGGGCTTGGGGTGCAGTGCAGACCCCACCCCTTGAGGGGTTCTCAGGGGTCTCAAAGGAGAGAGATGCTGAGACAAGGCAGCTGCTGCAAAATGAAAACTAAAGTCAGACCTGCAAGGTAGATTTGCTTCTAATCCACAATTTAAAGGGAGTGGTTTCTCCCTCTTGCCCCTACTGTGCTGCCCACTGTGCAGGCTGGGTACTTAGGCTTGGCTCTAGAAGCAGAACTTGAGGCTTACTGTGCCTTTTGAAAGAAAATATCTGAGGGCCTGTTATATCTCTTTATTAATAGGTTTGGACTAATCCTCTATTCATTGATGTCCATTATAAGATTATACAGCTAAAATTAAGTTAGTACATACAGTATGTCTACAATGAATTCAGGTAATTGTGTGTTTCCAAAGGAAAAAAATGTTCAATAATTACGGCTGAGATCAGCAACTGGCATCACAGTCTTTGGTGACTGAGAAATATTGCTGAAGTGTGGCAGCTTTTCTTTGCCTGTACAAGTTACACCCCCAAATCGAGGTGGTTTTTCTCTCTTGGAAGAAACATTAAGAAGTGAGCACAGGGTGCAAACATGCATTTTGAGGAGGAATCAAAAGCCCCGAGCTGGCACTAGTGATAAGTATGGTGGCAGGAGCTATTCTCAGAGAAGAGATGCATTAGCAGTTCCATTCAAGGTTTATTTCTGTCAATAGGATTTCACAGATGGCAGCAGGTCAGGAAGGCCAAGCAGTCCAAGGCACTGCTGCTTTTTTTATGTGGAAGTACATTTATATGATGCTGAGTTAGTTACTTTAGTTTATTTTGTATCCAGGGCCTATTATCAGGCCTGACTGATACAGAAGTCTTCCATGCTTAAGACAGGAGAAGATGGAAATAGCATGCCCAGTGTATTCTTCCTGCCTGATCATTACACAGGTAGATAAAATCTGGTTACCCGTGCTCATATGAGGAACTTCCAGGAAAGGCAAAAGTTCAGCATAAAAACAGGCAGCTAAGTACAAAAAGTAAATTAATTTTCCCAAGAAAAGTCAATATATTATACTTCAAATACTGTGCTGAGCAGGTAAATTTTAAGAGTTTTACAGAACACTTGTTTTTAATTAAAATAGATTTTTGGTTTTAAAATCTCTCCCCTGTTTTCACAAGCTTTCTAAAGTCATGCCACCTTCTCTGGTCCTGTCTGGCTGGTCCTGCCCTGCCTGCCTTGCCACTTATAAAGTAATTCTCTTGGGGACTGGCTTTTTAAAACAGTGGGTCATATCTGCAGCCCCTACTCCAGCAAAGCTCATATGGACTCAGCCACACTTAATAGAAATAGAGTCTGCAGAACCTGGCCTTCCCTCACAGCCAGAGTAACATGTCTCATTAAAAGGAGAATCACTGAAGGAGCTGCTCCAAAGAAGCCAACAACGAGAACTTCCATCCCTCTCTCTCTATAGGGAGTGAAACTCTGCCCTCGTTAAAGTCAGGGACATAATTGACTTTGACGTACAGAACCAGAAATTTCACATTTTAAGTAGATTTGATATGATCTCTGTAGATGCCTAGAAAAGCTGCAAGACCATCACAGATGATTTCCCTCTCTGAGTATGATATATTGAGCTGACTCACGCCACTCACCTTAGCTGTGTTTCTTCAGAAATCCAATCTTTCCATTTTATGTCCCCGGCATACATGTCAGACCTGAATAGGTCTGGATATTTTCTTCTGTTCCTCCTTTTATCCTTGCATTTAGAAATAGAAACGGATAACTCCCAGAGCAAAGGATGCCTTTGAGACAGTGCTTCCAGACTTTAGGGGGCTCTGATGAAACATCATCTACATTTTTCTCAGTTACATTCTGCCACATAATATTGTGCTTTCATTTTAGAATTTTTGTTGGCAATGGATGGGATGCAGAGCACCACAAACTGGCAAAAGAGCCCCTTACAGAGAGAAAGTCCCCCTGGAACAGCAGGCAAAGGCATTCCCTCCCAAACCCACGCAGCCTCTGAGCAGTCAGCGAGCCTCCCATAAACCAGGGAAGAGCAAACAAGGAAAGAGAGGAGTGGATCAGGTCTGGGGTCCTGTTCTGCACAGCCTGGATGATATTTCCCTTTCACACAATTCCTCATTGAGGGTGAAACCTGCCTCATACAAAGATGAATGCTTTTCTGTGGATGAATTTTACACTTCCTGAATTTAAAAAAAAAAAAAAAAAAAAAAAGCGCCAAAAAAACCCAACAGAAGAAACCCCCCAAACCAACAGTAAATTATGTGAGATTGAAATAAGGACTAAGCACTTGGTACTTTGAGGCCTATATGTTAGGAGTATATGAAATGGGACATTGTGTTCAGTAGGAGGACAGCCTGGACTCAGCTTTTAACCCCCTGTCACCGTGCTGGGGCTGGCAGTGCCTCGAGACAGCCTGCCAAGGTAAGCCTACACAATTACTGCAGCTTAACTTTTGTAGCCATAAAGTGTCAGACGGTGATTTGTGGTTCCAGAATTGCTCTAAATATTCTTTATTCTTGTCCTACCACTCCAAAATGTGGAGCAATTCAAAGCATTGCAGGTAGCTGGAGCTCCCAGTTTTCTTCCTCATGATTGCGCTGCCTCAATGAGATGTTGTTGCACTGTGTTTAACAGTAATGGTGAACACTAAATCCCTTGCTACATGCAGGATCTGGAGTGACATTCATGCAATAGCCATTCTGAATAGCAGATCAACTTGAAGAACGAAAAAGGCAAATTCTTTCTTTCCTATATCCATGAAAAGAAAGAGAGATAAAGTCCTTTTATTTTATGTTACTGGCTATAAACTGGCCCAGCCTTCACAATCACACACAGAGACAGAGCAGAGAGGGATAAACACAAGTGATGTGTGTCTCTGTTTGTAGAAAAGGGGGAGTACCAGAAAAACAACTAGTAAAAAATCCATTATGAAAATATTTTACATTCTGTCAGCTTTTGCCTTTGTCAGGGAAGAAGTAAAAAGGCAGGAGAGCTGATATTAAGATGCCACTACCTAATAATTTCTTGATAATTGCCCTTCAAGAGCAAATGACAATGAAATGAGTAAGGTAGAGCTTTCACCCACTCTATCCTGATTTAGGCAGTATGCTTTGGTACACACTTCCTTTGAGTAAACAGTACCTATAGTTACACAGGATCTATTCTCCCATTGATGTGCCAGGGATTTATGTAGGTGAGTCCCATTAATGTTAATGGAAGTTATGTGTGTAATTCCCCTTTTTCAGCAATGAGAGAATAGACCTTTATGTTTCTAAAGTAATTACAGCCTTAGCTCTGGCTAGGCTGTTCTCCCCACCCTCCCCCCTTTGATAACTTCCTTGCTTCCCTCCCCAGCATTGACTCTGGGAGAAAAAAAAGGGATAAATTCCTCCATTCAGAAAGGAAAATTGGAGAAATAGCTGAAAGGTGAAACAAATGTAACTAGATCCACTCATTGTGTGAAGGAAATGCAAATACAGGAAGCCAATCCACATCCGCTACCTTTGCTGTGCTTTTGGGGACAGATGTAGATTGATTTTCCTTAAATTGTGTATTCACTGGGTATTCACTGTTTTCTGGACATGTAGGTTATTTAGAGAGAACAAGGGTGGGTTTTTGGTCTTCATTGTTAAGCAGTTTTAGAAAAACTACACATTTTGATACTGCCAGACTTCTGCAGAAAAAGGTAAAATGAATAGAGATTTTGGAGAAGGAATTAATTGAGTCACAAAACCCACTGTTATCATCTGAATCTGAGCGGGGGGGTGGTGCATTCCACATGAGAGGTTAAACATTCTGGAGTTTTGGGAGACCTCTTTTAGGTTTCTTAGCCCTGCGTTGAAGGCCGGCAGGTCTCAGAGGGTGTGCTGTACACAGAGTCAAGCCCCCCAACACCCCTCCTAGATTTTAAACATTATATTTATGTTCTGCTCCTGATTATGTCGCAGATTATCTCTGAAAGCCATGTGCCAGCTTTTGTATCAAACCTCCTCATTTCTAAAACACAGATACCAGCATTTCCCATTTAGAGTGGGATGGTAGAAGTTTATCTCATTGGTACACCCAGGGTGGGCAGAGAACACCTGTAATATTTACTTGTTCGATCTTTCTAGGCATTTCTGACAATAAAATCATGGCAGCAATATTCTGCATCCTGTTGAAGAGATCAGGTCAGTTTTGCAGTCCTGCTGCCTCTGTTTGATCTCTGCCACTGCTCCCCAAAGCTGGCCCAAGGCCCCTCATGAAGGATGAGCAGCAAGGGCGTCCCTGTGTACCTGGCTCAGGCTGAGGGGGACCCTCGAGGCTCTGGGCTTGCAGATTCTCTGCTGCTGCTCCTGGTGAGCCTTTCTTCCCCCCCAGAGCAGCTGGCAGCACGCACAGCACAGCCCCTCCTTCCCAGCTGCCTGGCTTTGCGGGTTGCTGACATTCACAGAAAGAGGAGCAAGGACATTTTTGCACCCTGGAAATGCACTGCCCTCCCCAGCTCTGTCCTGCCGGTGCCTCCAGCCAGCCGCGCTGCCAGAGAGACGTTCAGAGTGAGTAGCATCCTCTGAGTGCCGATGTGAGCAGGTGTGAGTGTGGCTGTGATTTCCACCAGTGTCCCTCAAAAGCCTCGGGTGTAAATTTAAAAGCAAAAGCTGCAACTTTTGAAATTCCTGGAAGCTGTGCAGCAGACAGCTCAAAGTTTTGTGGGTGTACCAGCAGGGGCAAGGAATCCTTCTGCATATTCTCACTCCTTTTTCATTTTTCCCCTTTTGTTTAAATTCTTTACTTCATATTTTTCCCCAGAAAATTTGCTACAGAATTCAAGGGGGACAGGCCATCAGGATCAGGCCCTCATTTAGGAATCCCTCTATTTTACTAATCTCCTGCAAAAAGGAGTTGTATACTCTTGTGGTTCTCTGCCACCTGGCAGGGATAACAGAAAATACCTAACAGTTTCTTATAGGCTCACCCAGAGTTTAATACCCCTCCTGCCACATCAGGAGAAGAAAGGAAGAGTGGGTGGAAACTTTTTTAAAGTATCAAATCAGTCAAAATGCTGATTTATTTTCTTAAAAGCTTGGTGGAGATTAACCCCTGTGACATTTACAACACACATACATTAACTGGATTGAAATACCACTAGAGCTGTATTTGTGAGGGGGAGTGGAGGGAAATGATTGGAATGGGGAGAAAAAAAAGTTTGACATATTCACTATACACTCACCTCCCAAAAGAGGATGGAGTGGTTTTCAGAGGCTGTTTCTCTCCCTGTTATTTTTTTTTTAAGTGAAGGAATACTGAGTACAAAGCACAGATTCACACACACCAGCAGCAGCTCACAAGCAAGGCTTCATCCGAAAGCTTTCTCTGAGTAGTCCAGTGAAAAACAAGAACTATTTGGTGCCCTGGAGCAGTTACTTTCACTCCCTTTGAAAATAAATACTATTTTTTTTATGTTTCTAATGATCTGGTGTGTTTTTCAGAGACAGCCCTCGCTTTCAGGTAAGGTTTGTCTTCTGCTCTGACCCTGTGCAGTGCCAGAGAAGCTTGCAGAGCTAGGGCAGATCCAGTGAGGTTTGCAGCAGGATTTTTTGGGTTAATTTGTTCAGTGTCTTCTGCTGCCTCAGTTCAGGCAACTTCAGGGCTGTTCTGCAATGAGAACTTCAGTGGATGACCCTGGAACAAGCCCTGCTCACCTTACTCATGTGAAAAATCAGTTCAGTTCAGGAGACAGAGCATGATTCACCTGCGGGTGACTCAGAGACTGAGGTCGAGGTCCACAGAACTGATTCTGGTATTTTTTTATTGCAACTCCTCAAACATGGCACCCTTTCAACCAGCAGATGCTCTGTGCTTGCTGAGCAGCTCCTCTGGCACATCTTAGGGGGTGCACATGGAAACACTCCCCAAACCTTGTCTCCTTGAGTCCTTTTGAGTTTTTCCTGCCTTCATTGCTAAGAAGTTATTTGAAACAGAAAGAAACCCATGAAACATCCAGAATTATCAAAATACGTCTGTATACTTTAAAAAGACAAATATGTTGTGGGAAAATAAATATTATCAGCCTTTTCATTTTGCGTTGAAGTTTTAATATTTCCCTACATTCAAGTTTTCAGCTTCCAAGGGAAGTTTTTTCCCAGCTTGATCATCTTCTTTTTCACCCATTTTTTTAGGTGCTTTTGTGGTCCCACCTTATTTCTGAGATATACCTTACCATAACATTTTTAAGCAGTTGATCCAGAAAATGCCATTCCAGAGTTATTTTATCATGATGAGAGTAGCTAATCAGCATTCAAATAAAAAAGGCACCTTGAGATAACTGAACAAGATTAAATTCTGGTAGCTACCCTTTCTTAATTTGGCATTAAAACATACTTATGTTTTTATACGAGTCTGGAAAACGCTAACCATGTGATTTGCAAACTTCAGATGCCCAGAAGTGCTTTAGGAGATGGGCAGGAGAACGCAGCACTTTCTGCTGTTGTCTCCAAATGGATACTCCACATTTCTTAGGCGCTTTGTGTTCGAGGGTTGGTTTGTTTGTTTTACAGTAATTGTGCAAGAATCGTGTCTTTGTCTTACCTTCCAGCTCTAACCACGGGCCCCTGTTCTTTGAGCAGAAAATCTCTGCTGATTAAGGAATCTTAACATTTTATACGCCCTTTTTTTCCCCTCGTACTGCAAACGCTCATGAAAAAGTACATCTGAGTAGTTGTTCTTTGGTGAAAGAATTGTTACTGTAGCTTCCTTTCTGTGTACATTGGTGTGCCGTGGAAGCTTTTATTACCGGGTTTTTGCATTCAACACCTTGAAACATTTCCATGAAAAGAGTCTCACAAGTGTTTTGCCCTTGCCTAGAGCAGTGTCTAATGAAAAATAATCATTATGAGCAAATTCGGAGATGAAAGTATACCAAATATATCCTACTTACAAACTTGCATTCAGCAAGGTTATAATAATACACACAGACTGTATATCTCTACTTTATCAGGCTGTGGGAGGCAAACTCCTTTGACCTATGAAGTTGATCTGTGAACTGTGTCAAAAAATTCAAAACCTCACGGTTGAGGTTTGTGCATTCTATTAGCATAATTTACCACCCAAGCTGTAAATGTACACTTTGCACAATGGCCTGCTGAACAGATAGCATTTTACAACTTCCTGAGGGGGAGTGTTTATATCTAACATTTCTTGTGTACATTTGATTATAAGTTTGCCATAATAGCTGCCTTTTCTTCCTCTTTTCCCGTCCTTCCCGTCCTCCCCCCCTCCCCTGCCCCAGTTGCTCTGTAAGTACCTAATAAAAAATGTCTTTCCTACTTCAGGACCTGGATGCTTATTTGTGCCACATAATGGGCCAGCAGAATCCATAGGGAAACTAACATTGGTCTGGATTTCCCCACCTGCTCCCGAGGAGGACAGAAGGGATGTCAGACCCTTGGGTTGCCTTTGGGTTCCTTCAGCTCTCCGAAACAGAGTTTGTGCATTGGAAATAACAAAATGGAAGAAGGATCCCAACCTGAAGCTGAAATATAAGAAGATCTTGGCTTTTTTTCTGGATAAGAGAGAGAGTGTGTGTGTGTAAAGGGTGTTTGTAGAGCTTACTTCATGGTTACTAAAGCTTTGTATGACCAATTCAGAACCAGCAAGATGATGTGTGCCATCCCCCCCTCTGCCGTAACCCCTCTGGCTACACCCTCCCCTCGCCTTTTTTTTTTTTTTTTTAATTCCTGAAATTAAAATGTGTTGGAATGCTCAGTGCTGCTTTTCACTCTCTTTTCAATGGGCCCTTTAGTTTTTCACACCAAGGTGTCCTTTGGGGTGCCAGGTCAGGCTACCAAAACAGCTTCTAGGAGGGGATTAGGACCAATTAACATCTTTGTACACAAAAGCCACTGGCAGCTGAACAGGCGGCCTGGTGGCCTGCTCGGGAGCTGCATTTTAAATAGGGGCCTTCTGTACTTGAGCTCAAGTGGGAAGAGGCGGAGAAAGTTTTTATTTATAATTGAAAATGCTGCTCCTGGATAAAGTCTAATGAAAGGCAGAGTGGTGTTCAAAAGTATCTAACAAATACCATTTGAATATTGGCCTTTATTGTATGATTTCCATCAAGGATAGCATAACAATATAGTCATTTCTCCTACATATTGAGATGAAGTGATTTTTCTTGTAGAGGAAAACAGCTTCATCCACACATTGCATTGGCCCTTCTGGTTTTCATTTCATGTTTTAAATTCAGCTTTACATTGAAGATGCCTGTAGGATGGCTACTCAGGAGTGATATATTTCCATAAATCTGTTTTTGAAAGGAATTATGCCCTTCATTTACCTGATCCACCAAAGCTCAAGTCCATGAAAAAAAAAAAAGAGAATTTAAGTATATGCATCAGGATGGAGGGGGAGGGAGTCCTACAGAGAATCATGGTGTTTCATATGACTAAATTTGCATTTATAACACTTGGGTTTGTGCAAAGAGGGAAAAAATAAAGAGTTCCTAGTCTGAAGTGCTGGATTCAGCTGAGTCAGACCCTTGGCAAAGGTAATGGCCTTAGCAGCTTGGCCCCTGGGTGCTTTGCACCTGACTTAATATCTTTACTGCTGCTCTGAGCAGAGTAAAGATATTAAGTCAGTATTGTTTTCAGTGCATATCACTTCTAAATCATCACTCCTGCAATCTGATCAGGCATTAAAGCAAAGGGAAAGGCAAAGAAATATATGGTGTGAGAATTACTATGGTATGAAACCCAGCAATTTACAAGGGCTCGTAAGTGGGAGTTGTGTGAACTCCCAGCGATGCCATAATGCTTGCAAGGAAACTGATTTTTGTGTTTCGAGGATGAATCGCCTTCAAACACAATATTTCTAATCACTGCATAAACATCCCTCCACCCCCTTTCATAACAGTAATAACAGGACGCTTTTGTGTATTTTTATCGCTCGGATAGAAAAGTCATTTCTAGGAGTTTTCTAACTACGTGTTTGGAAGGGGAAAGATTCATGACAGGAAATGATAGCACAAACGTAGTAAGTTCACCAGGCAAGCAGGTACTGACATCCTGACTGATACGATTTCAAATGAAGGAATTATAAGGTGGAAGGATGGTGCACGTAAGTTTCAGAAAGGCTTTCAACCGACTGGCTGAAAGTAAATCAGATAGAGATGAGAACTTCAGTCAGCCTGTGCTGGCTCGGCTGCACTAGAGCACATGAAGGATGCAATCTGCTAGAACACCACTGGTGTAGTCATTTGTTTTTATTCGCATATTTTTGGTAAGCAACACAAATATGGATTTCTCTCTGGGTTGATGTGAATAGAAAAACCCTAATCACGATCATTTTCAACCTCCTGGTTTATACAAATAAAGAGAGATTCCACTTAGCCCGACGTTCCGCAGCAAACATTAATACACTCACTATGTGTGGCTTTGCTCCTTCCTACCCCCTCTTTAGTTTCAGATACTGTATTGTATTTCTTCCGACATGTTGATTCTACCTAATGTTAAATGGTAATTGGCAGTAGTATAGGTGGGGAGAGAAACATTGTTATATTTTGTTCATTTTTCACACTTCAGCAGTTATTCCTTTCTCTCCACGGCTGTACGCTTATTAGTGTATGAAATGCAGGTGTGTGGGAAATGGCAAGCACACATTGACAGGTTATTTTGTTGGCCACTGCCTAATTAGTAGCATAGTGGATGCACCCTGCTAAGCTTTAGTGTGGTGCAGTAGAGCTGGTCTGTTCTAATTTCCTCACAGCTTTGATATTCAGCAAGAGATTGACGGTTAGCACAAAGAGCCAAAGCGCGACGGAGGCCTGCAGAAACAATGGCCCTTCTTGCTTGTAGACACCACAGATGTGAGAGAAAGCTGACTAAAAACAATTGGCCGACACTGTCTAATTGTCTCCAATGTCAGCATCATTAATGTTTTCCCATGTAAAAAGTAAAAGGCCAAGGTTGTATCCTCCCTTTATTTTGAGTCACATGATTATGTAACTTACTGAGATTCAGATTAAGTGTTAATTGTATTTGTGCAATAAAGAAACTGAAGCTACCTTGAATTTAATGAATATGTACTTAATTAATTTTGACAGCCTTTATCTTTATTACCTATTGAATAATCACAATCAGAATTAATAACATTTATAGGCAATTAAAATTACAGCCTATTTAATGATAATATATGTTTACATCTTTTGCTGAGATACAAATTATGAATACTTATTAGCAAAGAAGTTGTTTCCCTGCCAGGAGGGTTTCTTGTCTGTGTTAACAGCAACAAACAACAATAATCAGTTCAATGTGTAATAGTGCCTTTCACATCAGACAATCTCCCAAAGCACTGCACAAGGGCACATGAGAAAAGGCTTCGTGGAATTTAAAGGTAATCACTAAATGGCAAAAATTGTAGTGTGCCTGGAACAAATGCTTCAAAATTACATGCAATAAGACAAGGCCAACAATACTTGAGCAGTTTCAAAGCTTTATTTTCTTGCAGAAAAAATAATGAGAGTAAAAAGGGTCCATTGAGGATGCAACATCAAACTCCTTGCTGACCCAGTAACACCAGACCAAAGATTCAGTAGCTACAAAACAGAATATCTCCACTGGTACCAGCATGGCTAAAAGCCTTTTGGCACTGAGATCTTACATAGAAATCCTAATTCCCTGGTACTACAGAGGGAGCAGAGACACAGCTCTGATTCTACCAGTGACCACAAGAGTAGGCAGCTTGGTGTGAAATAGAGCAAATCATACAAATAAAGATGCTTTGGAACTGTGAATCCTCTCTGCCACTGTATAGGACTAGAAGGGTGTTGTTGCAAAATTAAAAGAAAAAGGAAATAGGTTGTGCGAGGAAGGAAGGAGGACCAGGCCTGGGGTTTGACAGGTACAGCTCAAACCACCAAATGCACCAGAGAACCCAGCTGGTGCCTGTGCCCACAGAGATCTGCACACAGCTGCCCACACACACTCGCTGTATCAGCCTGCACAAACCATTTAATTCTTTGAGTGTTTGTTTTCTTAGCATCTCTCCCTTGTCTTTGTCCCAGCAAGCAGCCACTGGCCTCAGAGAGCTGCACAGCCTTCCCTAAGTACTGGGGCTTTGCAAACCCAGTTCAGGAGAGAAGTGGGTCTGATATCCGTGCCCTGTGAGAAGCAAGCAGCTACCTCACCAGGCCTGGACACACAGAAATGTGATAAATCCCTGTGAAACCAGGATTCAAAGGATGCATGTCCAGGCTTTCATGCTCAGAATGAGCTTTGCTTTGCTTTCTCAATCTGCAGTCCCTCAGTGCCCACCTTGGTTTTGCAGGGAGAAGCTTCTTTCTCACTTCTGGCCCCAAATCATCAGGCACAGCCACTTGAAAAGCTTGTGCCGGCAAAGTAACAGTGACTGCTGAAAATCTCGGTGGAGGACAGAGCAGGGGGGCTGGGTGATATCTGGGTGACACCCATTTCTCAATCCCAATGCCCAACACACAGGCTGGTTTATGTTAATTAAACAAAACAGACTAAACCAAAGCAAATAAAACCCTAAAACACCAAAGTGCAACACAGCCTTTGTGTTATTTCATGTATTTTGAAAGTTAAAAAGAAGCCCTAAAAATGCAATCATTTCTGTCTCAAACCACCATGCCTACGAAATGCCAAGGGCCACCTCCAGTGTAGTGCAAACATGGCCCATCAAGAGCACCTAGCCCTGAGCAGCAAGGACACAAGCCAGGCTGAGCCTGATGACCCTGGGACAGTGATTTCTTCCGGGACTTTATTTGTTTATCAGTATCGATACAGCCTTTGTAACACCTTCTGAATGGGCAACCATTAGAAACCAGCACTGACTTCAAGGTAAGACTTCTACCAACTTCCCTCTCGCACAGAGAGACAAATAACCAGTTACAGCTGGGCATTGACAGAATAAATAAACAATGCACCACTTTACAATAGCTACTGTGCATGAAATCATTATGTTATCTTATAAAATCAATCTCTATATATTGTTATGTTATTTGTTAAGCTGTCAAGTGTATAAACAGTAGTTTCACAACCCTGATTGCCTGCTGCATTCTCTTTATTCCAATGCAAGATCCACCTCTTAAAGCCCATAATTCATCAACTTTATTACACTTAAGTCATTGACTTCTCTTTTCCATCAGGCATAAGGAAGTGAATCATTCATCCTTTATGCAGCTGTGTGCTCTTACAGCATCTTTTTTAAAAAAAGTGTACTTGGTTGTATTTAAGATAATTGAGAGCTCAAAGCCGGGTTCCTTCAGCCTAGGGTTGAACGTTAACCTTTCCTGCACTGCAGAGCAGATGCAGGGAGGGTGTGCTACTCACAGAGCTACCCAGAAAGTGCAAACCAGGAGCAGATGCTGCCTGGAGCAGAAGTGACCAGTGAGTCCAAGGTGTGTATGACTTCTGCTGGAATGACAGCTAACGGTGAGACGCTGGGGACTGTTTTGCAGCTGATTATATTCAGGGATTTGGGGGTTTTTACCCATTATAAAGGTGCTGGAGTTCAGTCCTAGCCAAGCAGTTTATTTTCAGTTGCTGGCTGTATGATGTTTTTCTCTACATACCCAAGTGTGATGCACTGCAGGGTGAGCATGCCTGAGAGAGACGCAGAGTGTCCAGAGGAGCTGAGACCATGCCCCTGAGTCTGTAAGTGAATACGAGACTCCCATTAAATTGATAAGTTTGCTATATAGGCCAGTAACGAGAGATGGAACTTGTCCTACACCAGAAGTACTGGCCCATGTGGAGGGATGTGCCTCGTTGATCAGCCAAGGGACATCCCCAGTGCTCCCCGAGCTGCCAGCACACCTCCCTGCACAGGAAATGTGGGTTAGGCAGGGCCTGCAGCTCAAATGTGCTGCTTAAAGCACAGCAGTGGGCAACAGCTTACTGAGGAGAGCTGCCCAGCATTACAGCCCAGGCACAACATTTGTCCCTGCTGCAGAAGACATTCCAATCATCCTTTGCTCAGACACCACCTACCTCAGAAGCCAGGATTCCTTTGATTGTGCTTCGCATTAACAAATATGAGGTGTCAGCTTGGTTTTCCTCAATTCATTTACTGGCAAAGGATAAACTACAGGGCTTTGCAACTTCCAGGGCATTTTCTCTTCCTTGACATGGCAGAGTAAGCAATGTACTACTGAATGACTTCTTTGAAGTGAAATTATGCTCTTATAAACTGCCCTTGCATTCCTCAAAGACATTCAGTGGCTGCACAACACACCCCGTCATAGCCATACCTGACAACAAAATGACAGGGGGTGAGCACTTGGAAAAAAATAATGTGGTCATAAAAAAATCACAGGTTTTGTCTGAAGTGTACATCTACAGAAAAAAGCTCCCTTTTAGTGCAGGACCTTTTGAAGAAGTCTTTAACAGTGTCTTCACCATCTACACTAGGAGGCTCTAATCTGTAGGTGTTGCTGCAGGATACAGCAACTAGCAGCTTCTGCACTGAATAAAAACTTTTGGAATTTTTGCATTGTACAGATCAGACCAAATTTCCTACCAAAAGTACAAACTTTAAGCTATGTTTCAAAACCCAGTCCTCCACAAGTACTCCTGTTACGTTTTTTCAGTGCCTATTTTATCTTTCCATTCAGTTTTCATCTGAATGCATTTTGTTTAACTTAATAAAAGGAAGTTTCAATAAATGGCCCTGTTTCATCCATTGCTATGGTACCCATCAGGGAGATCAATAAATGAAGCAAATCTTAGTAAAATAAGGAGGCCAAGGAAAAAAAAGCAGGTGAGTTTTGCAGTTTCATTCACTCAGATAATGGTAGTCTGCAGTAAGGTATGCAGGAACAACAGTATCGCCTTGTAATCCATTATGAACCCAGGTGTTCGCTTTGCTGTATGGTCTTGTTTTCATTTTTTAAGACTTCCCAGTGGCTTTTAGTACTTTACATCTTCATTAAGGATTTTAAAAGCGAAGATCTTTGCTTACATTTAAAATACTTTCCTGTGATGAAGCACAGCCACTTGCTAATGGATTTCTGAATGCCATTTTCATTATAATATTTTTATAAGTCCCCTCTTTTCCTCTATCATTATATTTGCTTTTGTAAAATGGTTGAGACTGCTCATCATGTTCTTTAGGTCCTTTAAATATTGTTCCTGTTTACCATTATGGGAAATAGTTGGTGTTTCATTTATAGAAGAATAAAGCCACAATCCAGTTTGTATTCGGCAGCTAAGTGAGTTTATGCAGAACTTACATTTATCCCCAGGATGGGTTAGGCCATCCTTCAGTATGAATCAGTAATGCAGTTAACTTTAAACTATATACATGTAACATTGGCTGAGGCATTAGTCAATGCAGTCTTTATATTTGTAAGTGTCCAGGGATTTCGTAACTCCGTAATTCCATAACAGTAAACTCAGCTGCATGGGATAAATGGCATTTAGGGGAGCTGAAGTACTGAGAGCTTCACTGTGGTCTGTCTAAAAGCAAAGGGAGGATGGAGAACTGCAGTGTCCCTGCCCACCTAGAGACACCTGCTAAGGGGTGGCTCCTGTTCTGAGCAGCTGCTCAGACACAGTTGTCTTAGTTAAGGCATTTTTGGGTCATTTCCTGTCCCCAGGTAGGGAGATCTCTCCCTCAGACATCCCTGCTGGTCTACAGACCTAAAGATGCCTTTTATTTAATCAATCAGATCACAGACCTAGTGCCAGTCCAGCAAGACTCCAGCAGCCCAAAAGCCTCTCCTGGGGCCGCTTTGCTCCAGCCTCTTGAGGCAGGCCTGCAGCTCAGGGGCTGAGGGCTGAGAGCCCAGACCTCCCCCATGCACACAACGGCCAGGAGCTGTGAACAACTCCTCCACTACTGCTGCCCATGTTTGGCTTCTTGGTGGCTCCTCCAAGGCGTCCACTAATCACTTGGAAATACAGTGTTAGATTCTCTCCTGACCTACTTCAAAACAAAGTGGGAAGGCAATTGAGCTGGTTATAACACCACTATTTCAACAGCAGGCTCTCTGTCACTGAGCCCTACTGTACTCATCTCTCTTGATTTAATTTCATGGGAGGTAGAGCTGACTTTTGTTCCTTGGATATAGTTCTCCAAGTTTATGTCAAGATGCGTTTGTACCTTAAGTAAGAATAATCTAAAATGATTGTGGTTCCTGGCTGCCCAGGACACTGAGCAAACTTATGAAGAATGACTGCTGTAAATACCAGTAATGTTGAGTTAAGATAGAGAGTTTTATTACAGAGCTTTTGCAATGTATTTGTACAAGTGTTTTTCAGTCATTTCTGCCCCAGTATGTCAACAAGCTGACTTAGAGGCTCAGGATTTGCTCCAATGGGTAGAAGTCAAGGAAAGAAAAACATTTCCTGAGCTTGATGAGTGTTATATTCTGCCTTAATGCATCTTTTAACTGACCTGTCAGAAATATTTCAGACCTATATATCCTGAAAATCTTCTTTCAGTTCATCTGTGATATTTGTGCTGATAGTTCTCCTCTCTTAGACCAATGACAACAATGCTTTATAGAATTCCTGCATAGCTAAAAGCAGATGCTACCCTTCTGAGGGTGATGAATCCCACGTGTTGAATGTGCCAAAGCAAGGACAAAAGGGCCAGAGTCATGAGCTCAAGGCCTGCTGACAGGCAAAAGGAAATGGAAAAAACAGCAACAGAGGCACTCTAACGACAGCACTGGTATTGCTTCCTTTATACCAGTCTCTGCATTATCTACTGAAGCTGACTATTTTTGGGGGGAGATTAGGGCAGGGAGGTTTAGCAGGTACAGTGTCTGCAGCACAGGGTTCAGCTGGAGCTGGTCAGGTGCCACTGCAGTGCCAACAAACTGAACACAAGCCTGAGCAATTCCAGGTATGTAATCCCATAGCCCCAGAGAGAGGGTGGTGGGCACTACGAGCAGAGGGAAACTGGAACCTGAAGGGATCTGGAAAATACCTGATCAGTGCAAAGTTTTCCATTGGCTGAGCAGCTGAAAGAAATGAAGGGGGCAGAAAGGCAGGGGGAGACAAAGTCCACACCAGAAGGCTGATTTCCTTTGCTAAGTACTGCCCATCTCACTGAACTCTCATTCCTGCCGGGATTTGACCTAGTCTTTTGTTTGTTCGATATTCCCCCGGCTACTCCCTTTTCCGTACATTTCTGTCCAGTTTGAATTCCTTGACCATTTGCACACACCTTGAACTTGATGCAGTTCCGCTGTGGCAGTTGGCTTCCTCCCACACATCAGAGAACTGGAAAGCAATGGCTATTTTGAAGCTATTTCCTCCTGAGCTCCTGATGGGAGGATGATTTTCTGTTGTTTGACAAAATCCAGTTGGTTCTTAACCTGGAACTCAGGGCTAAAACATATTTTACAAATATTACTGAGATACTAAGTGACCAGAGACAAAGACAGTAGAGCATTAGAAACAGCAGAGCTAGAAAATCTATATTTACTGAAAGTGAGGCTGGCTTTCAATGGCTCTGGATACACAGGAATGTGTTCTGGTGAGACTGCATAAGAGAGGAAATTGAAATTCAAACTGTTTGTCTTTAGATTATTGACTCAGACTGGTCAAGATTTATTTGTTGATAAAATAAATCTATCTTCAAGAAAGAGGCAGAAAGGTATTAGCATCTGTCAGCACTGGTAAATTGTATGAATGACTTGGAGGTGGAACAATTTAGAGCATTTTTTGACTGCAGTCTGTTGCTCTTCAGCAGAAAGAATGGAGACTAAATCGCCATTGGTGCTTGCCAAGTATTTTATCAGATTTGGATGGGCCTGAGACTCATTACTGACTCTGACGCTTGCACCAGAGCCAGGACTGGAGATCTCATGGCCCTGCAGTGCCAGCTCTCCCCAGATGGGCAGCAATTCTCACTTCTGCAGGCTGCCTTCATTTCCAGACTCTTTCTACCAATGGATTTGGTCAGAGGCTCGCCCTTACTTCCATAAAATAGAGCTGGTTCTTTTATAAAAGCAAAATAGTTATTCATAAATGATAGGGCAGAACAGGCTGTTTAGACAGGCTTGGCAAGCTGGACGGTATCCCACGCAAAACACAATTGCCTGTGTTTTTCACTAACCACACCAGAATGCCTTCCTTACCAGTTTAATAAGCACATGCTAGTTAAACAGACACCATTCTGAGGCACCGTAGGAAGCAAAAATGTAAAAGCATTTTTTTGCCAAGCATTTGTTCCAAAGAAATCTGCTGTTCAACGCAGACTGTCTGGTTTTGGCTCTTCTGCTGCTTCTGGAGTGGCTCAGAGGTCTGTGGATGTGTTTGGTGGAAGGGAGAATGGTTTCTCCAAATGCTGGTGTGGCTGTAGGTCAGTGCATTTAGCATGAAGACCCAGAGCCAGGGTGGAAGTGTTGGTGTGACATTTTTGCTACAAAGCCATTCTAGACCTATTTCAACAGCTATTCAGGAAACATCTTGGTGGTGTTGCATAAACTGCAGGGACAAATCTCCTGTCTCACATGAGCAGTGCCACAGGCATGGGAGACTTGACTTCAATAACAGCAGAGAGTGAAATGGCTCCGTATCTTCCCCTCTCTGGAGGGGATGCAGCTGCTTAGACTTGCAGCTGTAATCCTGTCCTGGACAGGAATGCGTGTTACAGCAGCCTAGCCTAATAGAGGGGTTAGTGCCCCCTTCACGGCATTCCCTTTTCCTTCCTTCATCCTGCACCTGCAGCTGTAAATTCCTGCTCCAGTGAAGAATTGTCAAGATTAGAACCTTTGTTTAGGGCACTGATACCCAAATCTTTTCTTTGGGAAGTGGAGCACCTGACATGTCATCTTCAAAAGGGTATTTGTTTAGGGTTTGTCTTATAACATCACCTAGAGGTATTTCCTAATTTACAGCATTTTAAACCTGGGGAGGGAGGAACAGAAGGCAGGTAAGGAGAGTCTTCAGCTTCCCCCCAAAAGAGTGATCATTCAGGATGAATTTTCCAGAGCCCATCTCCGGGCTGCTCTGCTTCCGGTGCTGCAGGGGCCGTGCTCTCCAGGATGCCCCTGTGCCGTCTCTCCCGGTGTTCTGCCTTGGCAAAACCAAATTGTGTGGCCAAGAACTCTCCTGGCCACCACAGAGATCCCTGGCCAGGTTTTTAGAGCTGCCACAAGGTGGTGAGGTGCCACAACTTCCCAACCAAGCAGCAATAATTTGTTTTGGTTTAGGTTTGATTTTTTTCCTTAAGATACCAAAAATCAGTGGCAGTGTAACCACTGAAATAAAATTCGGTTTTAGCCAGAAACTTCCCACTGAATGCTTTAGTCCACATCATTGTATTTTTGGCCATTCTATAAACAAAAGTAAACCTTATAAGGACATGTAAGTGACACAGCCCTACAGTTAGTCTAAAAACTTTTACAGTAGGTACAGAAGTGTTTTGATTCCTACGGATTTGTATATAAATAATAGGTCTGAATCTTTATAGGGAATGTCCAAAAATTAATCAATTACAGTTTTGGGGTTTTTTAAAATTCTTTTATGGCTCTCTAATTGAGGACAGCCTTCTCTAAAACAAGTTCACATTACACCACCTACCAGCCCAATCTCTCCCAATGCCTGAAGCCTTTGGCATTACATGAGATCATTCTCTGAATGGTTTAAAAACTGGATTTTGTCAGTTTTCAGTGGCACTTAGCATCAGCACATCCCATTGGTATCAACACCTTGGGATTCAGGCCTTAAATGAAAACAACTAAGGAAAGAAACACCGTCTCTTCAGTTTCCTTATTTGAAGTGTAAAATTTTTAAGATCAAAGCCAACCTATTCTGTGTGAACTCCTCTACAGCATTTCAGCTCAGGAATGCAAAAGCAGGATTATTATTTTATTTTTATAAAGTATCGCGGCTGGATTTCTGCGCATCTCCTTTAAGTGGCTTTTACTGCAGAGCAGTCTGATCTCTCTCTGGCACCTTTTCTTTAAAGCTTCATCAAGTGCTGCCATTCACAGCCTGGACTGATTCAGAACTTTGCCTGTGGAGGTGTGGGAGTGGCAGGAGAGGTGTCCTCAGGGAATGTCGGGACCTCCAGCCATCCTGCTGGGCTGTGTGATGCCCAGTGCACAGTGACACACACGGCGGGTGGTGGTTGGACATGTGCTCCCCAGGGTGTGCTGAAACACAGAAATACTGCTGGGGTCACACCTTGCATATGCATTTTTTCTAAGATGGCCTGATAATGTTTTCATCTTATCAGGAGATGCTTGGTATAGCCAATGCAAATTACATACTCATCTTCCTGCAGCAACAGAAGGAGAAAATAACAGAATAAGGGATTGGGTGTTTACTTTGGCTTCTAGTGCAAAGTGTAAGTGGCTACCATAGCAATGTGAAGCAGATTTTAATATTCCTTGTAGTATAGCAGATAATCAACAATGGCAAAGATTGCTGTTTCACATGCAAGGCAGCATGGGGAGCCGATGGAAGTAGGAGTTGGAGATATCTCAGGCGATGACAGCGGAAAACTCGGCTGTAAACATCCAGCCAGACGCTCCAAATCACTTGAGCCTTACTTAGGTAAGAGCTTCTCGGTCCCTGCGGGGCAGGGATGCGGCTCAGAGGGCAGGCTGAATGAGAGAGTGAAGTCAAAATTATCCAGCACAAATCAGATCACAAGCCTCTCATTCAGGGTTCCTCGGCTGAATGCGAGTGGCCGGGAACAACACAAGATGGCTCTGCTGAAGGCTGGAGTGGCACTGCCACGTTATTCACACGAGCTGCTTGCAGAATTTCTAGTCTCCTTTCCACCTTTCTTCCTTGCGAACAGTGTTCTCAATGAACCTTTTCTTTTATAAATGTTCATCATTATCTAAATTGCTTTTTGTCTTTCAGTTATCACTGCCTCTTCTTGTAGGCGGTGTTCACAGGAACTTCTTCCAGGGAGAGAAAAATGATGAGTAACCCTTTGTTTGCCTTTCCATCTTCTCTTGATTTTAATAAGACATGAAAGGCAAAAATCTGAGACATCTGTTGTTTCTTTCAGCCATTTCCACAGAGACATTAGATAGCATTTCAAGCACTCAACTGACAAAACAACTCACCTTGTGAGAACACTTGGATTTATTAGATTGTTTTATTGCACTAGTTTTGTGCAATGTAGGAAATATTTTTTTGCTCTGAGACTCCCTTCATTTTTTTTGCATAAAAGCAGTATTTTCACATAGTTTTATAGTATTTTATCATATATGAGTAATGATATGCTTGATATTTGGAATGTGAAGGAAGTTAGGTAAAAACAATGCAATTAAGCCAAAATATAATTGACTGATCAGACCCAGAGATGTGGCTAATGCCTGATTTCCTTTAATTAACATACCTTAATGCAGAGAAAGAATACAAATCAAAAGCACTGGCAGAGTGAGAATACCACATATACTACTTCTCGTGATATAAATAGTATATATTCTCATCCAAGGAACAGAGTACACTTTGTTTTGTTAAGATAGGATGAACAGAGAATAATTTTAAACTCAATATGGTTACTGGGAACTAGCACGACAAGCAGGATTTTCACCCTCAATGTCACTCCTAGGAGGTGTTGTATGAGCTCCTCTGATAGGGAAGACACACTGGAGTGTCCTGTTGGCCAAAAGGCTCCGTGGGGGCAATCCCTGGTGCGTACACTGCACTCCATTTTCACTCTCTGTGACTCTTGGTTTCAAACTCTAGTGGGACCTGGCAGCTTTTTGAAAGGTCATTTAATGCTGGGAGGCCACAGGGCAAATCCCAGCTTCAGCTGACCCACGGCTGAGGCCTCTCACAAACGAGCTGTCCTGCATGGGCTCCAAGAGCAGGGAGTCCTCTTAAATTTTAACAAACACTTTGGGCTAAGTTTAGTACCAGTAAAACTCCACTGAGAGCAGTTTTTAATCTCTTCTGAGCAGCTCTTTATGAACTTCTCAGACTCTCTAGTTTAAGATTCATTGCACAATTTCTTTATCTCTGTTTACAGCACGGCCAGTACCAGCACTTGTGTGAGCTGTGTGAGCTGGCCTGTGGTACTGCAAATCAGCAAAATCAAGTGTTGCAAATGATGTCTTTCTCTGCTACCTGATGATGTACAGTTGGGAAAGAGGCAGAAAGTTTGTCTGTTATTTTTACGGAAATAAATTTGCTTACTCCTTTGTCCCTTCTGCCTCATTGAAGGACTTCCAGAAATGCTGGTTAAGCTGGTGAGAATCCTTAGGGCAACTTCAAGGTTTGTCTCTGTCCCTAAATTCGTACAAAGAACCCAATTTTCTGCTGACATGAATTAATAGAGTTCCACAGCACACAATAATGCCATGGTGATTTTTATCAGCAAAATACCTGGCGTAATTATCTTAGTGTAGTAAGTGTGGTCAAGTGGTGTAATGTAATCCAACACCAGCTAAAGAATGCATGTGACAGCTTTGTTTTGCAAGAAGGGAGTAGAAAGCCTTGTTGGAAGGAGAGCCCAAATGCCTTTTAATTCAGGGAACTAGCATCTGACCCTAATTATGTGGTAAAATGGAGGTAGTGCAAGCACCAGAAAAGGGACAAGTCTGCAACAGGAACAAAAGCATCAACTGCTGTTGAGCTGTATGCAAAGTTCAACTGAGAGAGGGAGAGAGCCAGACAAAGTGGCTCCAGTTGCACATAAATACTAGATGGAAAGTGTGTTGAGGAAGCAGGGCAATGTGTAATTTTTCATAAGCTGCAAAATTGCTTAATATAAGTGAAATGACTTGCCCTTTCCACAGAAATTAATTATGACGGCAACTTTGCAGAGCAGCATAATAAAGATGTAGGCAAAATAACAGTGGCATTGAATTCAAAAGCTATGCATAATGAATGGTCTATTAAGGTGCTTATGATCAGTACCAAAAGACCTTGACTGTTGTATAGTAACGTATTGAAGTTCTTAACTAACTGCTGTTATTATTTAGTTTGACATGATGTTAGTTGTTTATCAAAGAACAAGGTATGAAATAGCACTGCAAGCTCCAGGAATAACTTACCAGGAAATAATTTTTTGTATTCAGAGACACTTCATCAACTTTCAGTGTGCTGTTTCCCCAAGATTTCTCCCACCATAAACATCTGTCCACACCAAAACCAGATTATGTCCATGTTTCATCATGAAATTATGAGCACAGGGATATTGGATCCTATATGGCTAAGGTGTTTGTTTGTTTGTTTTTTAACAGATCATCCCTCCCTTCTAGAAAAAAAAAAACCCTACTTTTTTGCTATTGTCATTTATCATCACATAACCCCTCACTGTTTAAAGATTCCTATACAACCTCTCCTCTGCTCTGACAGTCCAGTTATGCAGACTGCTGCAGAATAAAGCAAAAAGCCCACAGGAGCACATAAAAGCCACTGCAACAACTGCTGAGGCACAGCCTCCCCAGTGATACTGGTGAAACAGGGTCCCCCACTTCAGGAAAGGGGTCTGAAAGTGACTCAATTTCTAGCTTTGCAAAACTGTGGTATTTGACAGGCTGGGAGCACAGGAGATGTCACTGGTGAGCTCTTTGTTATCTCTAAATACGTGTGCTTGCAGGTGTTGGCAGGTGTTCCCACCTCAGTGGGTGAAATCCACCACCTGCCTGTGCTTGAAGATAGAGGAAGCGCCTATTTCAACCAAATTATACCAGGTGAGCATCCATGAAGTACAATGAACTGCTAGGAAGAGTAAATTTAATTTGCCTATTTATATTTTACAGTTGCAAATTTAATATCCAGAATTGTCAATTATGGTACAATTAGAGCATTTTAAAATGCCATGATAAATACTTCATCTTCCTCTGATTTATCCCCCAATCAATTTGTGCCTTTTTTCTGTGCAGAGAGACAGACATGCTTGCCATCCTAGATGGAGGTGACTAGCAAAGATCATGTTAGTGTCTCTAATCAAATGGTTAAGTTTTTCAAATGAATCTGTATTATTTGAGGTTTTTTCATCTTTAATCATACTTATACTCCAGTTTGAATGTGTGCTGATTAGTTAGTTGTCATCCTAGGGAGACAAGAAGTGCTTATATTTACCCTGATATATTATGCTGGTCATTATTCAGCACTGATTGGTTTGATGGAAAAATATATATTACCTCAGCAAGATAAGCTGCTTACTCTTATTCATCGTGTTAATTAGATGCTCAAATAGCTATTGCCATTTCTTTTTAAATTTTTTTTCAGTCTATTGATAGCTGTTTATCTGTGCAGTGATTATGTAGTTTATTTTTCCTTGTCCCCCTCACTTCTCACAAAATACGTTTGTTCTGAAAGTGGCAAACACATGGCTGTAGCTGTACCCTGAGGGTACGTTCAGGCTGCAGTCACGGCTGTTTCCAGCAGGTAGCTCTCCTCAACAGGAGGGTGAGGGATCTTCGGGAATCAATTCAGGCTTTGCAGGGACTGATGGATTGCACTTCCTAAGAGAACGCCTTTCCCCCCCAGCCAGAGGGGTCCGCTGCTCCCTCCCTTACTGTTTGGTGTTGGAAACGCTGGGGGTTTATTTATGTAAGAGAGGTAAGGCTGCCTTTGTATCCATTAGAAGGTCTGAGTAAATTTTATCCCAAAATGAGGAACGGGAATATGCATATTTTAGATAGATAGATCGATAGATACATACATACATATCTATAGATAAATAGATAAATAGAAAGATAACAACTACATCAAATTCCTGACCGTAGTACCTATTTGATAAAGTACCAAAATCTTTACTTCTGCATGCACAGTTATGAGCGTTATGTTAAATAGCTAATTTGTGAGGGGAAAAATAAAATTTCTAAGGATTTATAGATAAAGTTCACACTTTGCTATCTCTAGATGGTCCCAGGATAAAATCATTCATACACATGATAATTGTTTCAAATTTTATGATTCAAAATTTCAAAATTCAAAAATTCTATTATGCAGTGGATTCCTAGGTCTTCACTCTAGATCCGATGAATTTAGGAGTTATGTGACTAATCAGTACAACCTGCTTCAATTTGTCATTCTGTGATATATTCAGCTTGCCAACTCTATCGTTTGTGTACTCATAAAGTCCCATCCAAAAGGAGAACCGTGAAAAAAGTTGCAAAAATAATATGCAAGCAGGTACAACAGCCTGAGTTACACACAAATGCTGGGAACTGCTCATTCATATCAGCTTCAAGCATTGGTCAGAACAACAGGTGTCCAACACCTCACTAGAATCCCAAAGACAAGGATAAAAATTCCAGTATTTCTTTTTCTCTTTCATTTTTTGTATAATTATCCTATTTTATATGATTGACGGCAACTGTGAAATTGAGAATACCAGACAGATTCTCATCCATTGCAGCTATGAGTTGGTGGAACCTGAAGGTATGATGAATCCATCTGAATTTTGGTCTCCCAAAGGACAAGTATTATTAGTAATAGTGTTAACTTTTCAGCTGTCTCCTAACTTAGAAAAATATTAGCAACAACTAATAGCATATTATTATGATGATTGTTATTATTACTACTAATATAATAGTAAATAATACTATTGTACTGGCACCCATCCGATGCTTGCAACCAACACAGTCAGAAAAAAAGGAGATCCTTGTTTTAAATGCTGACTTTTCAAGTTATTGTAACTGGATGTAGATCTAAGTGAATAAAAACAAAAAGAAAAATTATGAAGTCCCAATGTAGAAATTACGGAATTTTGATGTGGTCATATTACTTTAACTTGAGTAAATAAATTAAATAATTGAAGAATTGCCTTGCTGTCTTTGCAGATATCAAAGGGATTTTATGCCCTGTTCTGGCTGCATACAACAAACAGAACATTGTTGGAGGATGAAAACATCCGGTGTCTTGGCACTGTGCATGGATAAGCAACCCTACAATGACTCTCTTGCAAATCCTGCTCTTGCACTGCATAAAGGAAATTGGTTTGGAAACCAAAGGGAGTGATATCAGCAGTGGGAAGAGGGGCTTGGAATGAGACCTGTGGCTGAGGGGAAGCCAACAAGGCAGCCCAAGAAAGGACACTAAAAGAAGAACACTGGCAAAACTGCTCTGACTTAAAGTGGGGGCTATTCAAAACCAATGTCATCCCAGAACTCCAAGGACCTAAATAGCACGTCTGTGTTCCTTCACATGGAGGCATTTATTGATGTGTGGCTTTATTTGTAGCTTTTACATTCAGCTTCTGGTTACAGACACAGATTCTGGTTGACTCTTTCCCACTGGACAGAAAAGCCCTCAAGTACTGAAATTACCATAACCAAATAATTTGTTTCCTTTTTGCTCAATTAAAAAGATCAAGGGTTTGAGGTCTCTCATTTGCAAAGCACTTTCCTCAAACCTTAGGTAATTTTTTTCCTGTTGTGCTCTCTCTGTAACTTTTTCTGTACCAGTTTTTGAAGAACTGCACACAGAAAATTTATTTTGGTCTTGTCAGTGTTATAGAAGAAACTTTTTACCCTGCTGTCAGCATGCCCCCATTCTTTTGCTGCAGTACCTTACTGACAGCACTTACATAACTACTTGCACTTTGCCTCCCACTTCCTCTACGGAGCCTTCGTTTTCCAAGGTCATTTCCCATTCTTTGCGTACGACCAGGAGCACGAACTCATAACTTTGCATTTGGTACAATTAAAGGTGTTTTGTGCTGACTAGTTCCAAATAAGCTGACTAGCTTATGAACTTGCCTCCTTTGCCTTACACGGGGCATACCAGGCTTCTGACACATCAGCACAGCTCACACGGTTCTCCTGGCTGCTTTCCAGGATGCTACACATGTCATTAACTACCTGTAGGACAAAAAATGCTGTAAAGCATCAATATAGAGTCTTTTCATGTTTTAAAGGTTTGCTAGGTCAAAATGGGAGAACTAGAGGATACTGCGTGGGAGGAAGGAGGCAGGAGGACTGAGCAACTGTTTGTAGCAGGGTCTTTGTCCTTTCACTCTCGGGTATTTCTAACTCATGTTGCCACGTCTGTGTGTTCTGACCTGCCTGCCACAGGGATCGATGGGTGTTTGCCAAAGAAGGAGGGAGGAAGAGAGGGAGGGTGGTGTATGAACTGTACCTTTGCCCATGCCAATCTGGAGATAGCTGCTGCTCAGCTGACCACTGCAGAGCTCAGCAAAGGAGCATAAACAGAAACAAACTCAGTATCGCACTTAGTGCCAGCCTTCGGATGAGCTGGGTAAGGTGACCATTTTAATACAGAGATTATCACTCGATCTCCTCCATTTTCAGACAGGGATCATCAGAGAATAGCAGAGAGAAGCGTATTTTTCTGAGGTGAACATGGCAGGTCTCTGTCAAAGCCCTCTGCCCTAATGTTGTTCCAAAGTTTCCTTTATGTGCTGGACACTGGAATGCAGTTGTTTCCCTTGGATCCTCACAGACAGTAATGCAACCCTCTTTTTTTTTTTTTTTAAAGCCTTTTAGCTTTCTTTGTATCAAGGCACTCAAACAGCAGCTTTATGTCCCCACCATTCCTCTGGGCCATGCAGGAATCCTCACTGGAAAGCTGCCCTATGCAAGTTGTGCAAAAGGTGTATTAAAAATGCAGCACCACACTGGCAGCTGTGTGGGGAGCAGAGCAGGAAGGCTTAATCCCAGCTCATGGGGGACTGATGCTGTGGGAGACCTTGTCCAGGGTCTGCAGCAGGACCTGGACAGGCTGGATTGATGATCTGAGACCAACAGCATGAGGTTCAACAGGGCCAAGTACAGAGTTCTGCACTTTGGCCACAACGATCCCTGCAGTGCTACACGCTGGGAAATAGTGGCTGGAAAGTGGCCCAGTGGAAATGGACCTGGGGGTGCTGGTCAACAGCCAAGAAAGCCAATGGCATCCTGGTCTATATCAGGAATAGTGTGGCCAGCAGGACCAGGGAAGTGATTATTCCCCTGTGCTCAGTACTGGTGAGGCCGCACCTTCAGTGCTGTGTCCAGTTCTGGGCCCCTCCATTCAGGAAGGACATTGAGGGGCTGGAGTGAGTCCAGGCAAGGGCAGCAAAGCTGGTGAAGGGTCTGGAGCACATGTCCTGTGAGGAGAAGTTCAGGGACCTGGGGGTGTTCAGCCTGGAGGATGCTCAGAGGGAATTTATGACTCTCTACAATTCCCTGAAATGAGGTTGGAGCCAGGTGAGGGTCGGGCTCTGCTCCCAGGCAACCAGCGACAGGACAAGGGGACACAAGAGGAGGTTTAGGTTGGATATTAGGAGGAATTTCTTCACAGAAAGGGTGATTAGGCATTGGAACGGGCTGTCCAGGGATGTGGTGGAATCACCAACCCTGGAGGTGTTCAAGGGNATCACCAGCCCTGGAGGTGTTCAAGGGAAGACTGGACGTGGCATTCAGTGCCATGGTTTGGTTGACATTGACATGTTCGGTCACAGGTTGGGCTCACTGAGCTCTGAAGTCTATTCCAGCCGAACGGATCTGCGATTCTGTTCGCAGCCGGGCCGGCCGGGCTCGGGCCGGGTTCCCTGCCCCGGGTGGTCCCGGGCTCCCTGCCCGGGGTCTGTCCCGCCCGGAGGAGCTGCCCAGGCCGGGGCCGCCGTGCCCGCACCCCGCACATGCTCACTGGGGCGCCGCGGGAGTCTGGGCATGTGCAGAGCGGAGCGGGCCGGGCCGCTCGCCGCGCCCGC
>VYZT01061280.1:319992-393267 GCA_013400735.1 Pomatostomus ruficeps
GGCGGGCGCGGCCTGGGCGTCCCCCGGCCCCGTTCCCAGGCCCCTTGCTCTGCTCGTGCAGAGGGAAATAATAAAAGGCTTCATGAAATAAAGCAGGGCAGTGGAACGTGTTGGCTCTTGCCCATGTGGGTGCCCGCCCCGGCTGCCTCGCCGTCCCGCAGGTGCCCGCGCTGGGCTGGAGATGGGTTGGACTCGGTGATCTTTTGCAGCCCGGCTGATGGAGTGGCCGTGCGAGCGCGGCCGTCGCGGGGGCCGATGGCGGTGGCGGAAGGCGGCGGTGCCGCAGCACATGGGCCGTGGGTGCCCGGCCCGGCCCGCTCGGTGCTGCCCTGGCAGGGAGCTGCTGCTGAGCCCCGGCCGGCGGCACCGCGGAGCCCGCAGCACCGGACAGCTCCGCTGTGACAGCCTGGCCGCCTCGCTGTCCCTCACGTGGAGTGAGTGCCAGGCTGTGCCCAGCCTGCCGGCGTGTCCTGGCTCCCGCTCCGCGCTGCGGGAGCCGATCCTAACCCGACCCATCCTGCCATCCCAGTCCCCATCAGCGAGCAAGCTCCCTGCTGAAAGCTCAAGGCTCGCCCTGCTGCGCCATCACTTTCTGTAGAGCTTTGGTAGCTCCATCCTGGGCTGTTCTGTTGCCGTGTGTGAGTCACTTTCGGTGTTTTGGTGGAAAAGTCCAGAATTTCAGCATGTTCAGTTTCATGAGTGCGTAGTTTGACTCCAACACTGTAATATTTAATCTTCTGCAAGAAGGCACATGGAAAAGAGCTTGGGTGCTCATGAGCCATTTTTTAACTCCCCTGTGGTCACTCTGTCCCTGAGCCAGGTTGATCCTGCAAAGGTGCAGCCTTAGTTATTCAGGGAGGCACATTAAAAGGTTTGAAGATGTTTGAATTGTGGACATCTGCTTGTGAGCGTGCACCGAGCAGTTGGTGTTGCCTCCTGTGCTACAGCTTCATGTGCAGGAGGTGTGAAGGAGCCACGCTGGAATTCGCATCTGGTAATTCCCACAACTGAACTCTCCTGGTTTCCGATGAGCCTGGGAGGAGCTATTTGGAAAGGACCTATTGGACAAAGTTGTGTAAAAGAGTGAAATTACAGGGGTGTGATCAGTGCCCATTTTTCTGTCATTCATTCTGATCATAAATGTGCCCCATCACCTTTGCAGGATAGCAGAAGCTTTTCATAACCAAGTTTCATCCGGATATTAATGGACTATTTATGACCTGCTTTGGCACTTTTTAGGTTTTTACTGTGCACATAGTTTTGGAAATTCATGATTACCAGCTGCACGTGTTAGATTCTGTCTTGGAAGGATTCAGTGGGTGTAAACTGTTAATCTTACAGCTGTGTGTTTTGATAATCTGAGACCAAAAAATAAGGCTCAAAATCTGGTTCTCTTGCTGCTTGCCTCCCTCCAGTACTGTTGCCTCCAGAGGGCATTTGTTAAAATGACAATAATCAGTTGCAAGAAAGACAAGTTTGGGTTATTCTTTAGAGAAAACTGAGCCTCTTGAAATTGTTTAGAGCAGGGCTTCAGTTCTGCTCTTTGAAAATCTTCTCTTCCAGTGGGCTGGGTATCCTTTAATGTCTAAGGAAATTTTGCAGGACTAGAGGAATTAGTTCAAGGGAAAGTTACTGTAACTTGAGGACTGGCTGTCCCAGATCCACTTGAGCTGTTGAAATAGAAGCCGTACTTGTCAGACCCAGTCCTGTAAGCTGCTGCTCTTGGTGGATGTTCATCCTTAAACACAGGAGTTCTGATGTGTTGCTGTGAGGCAAACATATGCTTTTGGAATTGTGTGGCTGGTGAAAAAGTTGTTTTATGTAGGCAAAAAGACAACCAGTGGAAAAAAATTAAAATACTCTTCTGTTTTACATCTAAAACTATGCAAAAAGTATGGTAGCACACATAGTTAAATCAGTGGTTTAATTGTGTTAACTGACGAATCTGGTACCTAGAGGAAAAAAACTCAAGCAATGAAAAGGTAATGACATAAATTATTCTAATAGTAAAATAAAATATATTGTTACTGTAGGTAAGTAAAATGCTTACTCTTTATATGCTGCAATTTTGAATAGATAGTGTCCCCTCCATTCTTATTGATAACAAAACAAGACTATTTTGAATACTACCAGCTTCCCTCAAGTAATTTTAGGATGGTCTGTTAAACAAAGTCTCCTAATTTTCCTGTTTATTGCTTCCAAATGTAGATAACAGCATTATTTTGGAAATAAATGCAGTTGCTGAAAGGATCTGCTGGATGTGAATATTTGGGGTAATGGGTACACAGACTTGTCTTTCATTCAGAGTGGTGTGCGGCTTCAGATTACTGTAACATTTTGATGTGTAGTCAGATTTCTGGAAAGCACAAATTGATTTGGAGAGGTTTCAGAGAACACTCATTCAGGAGCCGTTCCCTTGGTTTCTTTTTCAGGATGTGTTTTTCTAGTCTTGAGAAACATGCCTGGCACCAGGTAGAGGAGCTGTTTGAGGAGCGGTGCCAGGGGTAGAGGGGCAGGCAGACAGCAGTGTCTGTGGCTGTCACCCTTCAGCTGCTGCTGTGCTTCTCCTCACCAAGGTCAGCAGACTGAACCTGAGGCAGGTGTTCCCGAGCTGCCTGCCCAATTCCCAGCGGCAGCTGTGAAGCTCTCTGGGGCTTGGGCGAATTTGCTTGGCTGTTTGGCAGAGCTCTGGGCAGCAGCAAGGACACTGAAGCTGTCTGTGTGCAGGATACGCTTATCTTTCACCCACGCTGAATTTTCCGAGTCCTGTGTGTTAGACTCAGATACTTGATACTGATCATTCTTCAGCTTGCTCCATTACCAAGTTTAAGGTGAGCATCATGAAGAAACAAGATCTCTGTATTGATGATATTTTGGACTTAAAAGTGTTGTTTGAGTTTTAATCCTCAAACAGTTTCCTGAAACGACTTGGTTTAATAGAGCAGGTTCACTATAAACATTACTATTGCCTGACTGTGCTTTAGGTGATGTTTCCAGTGATGCACACTCCTATTCAACTGCCCCTTATATTCCTATGGGTAAGACTTAAAATCATAACAAAAAAAAGCAGTTTGGGAAATCCTTGTGTTATTAGTGGTTGGTTGTAGAACCTGAGGAATGGTAGCAAACTTGACTAACAGCTGAATCATAGCAGTAGCAGATTACCTGCCTGGAAGATTGCCTTGTTTGTCTTTGGTTTTATTGGCACTGCTGGTACCTTGCCCTTAAAGACAGAGTCTCCCGAAATAGTTCCTTTTTTGTTCACTTGAAAACAAGAGCTAGTGATCAAAATGTCTGGAGTTATAAACTGGGTAAAATGACACTTCAACACTGCCACTGTCATAGCCACATTTCTGGTCACTTTGCTGGATTACAGTGGTTAACAACTGCTGTTAACTACACATATACTAAAGGTGTTTACATTGCCTGGATTTTTTCTCTTCATTTTTAAAAGGTCTGACCTTGCTCTGTGTTTGTTGGCTGGATTTGATGAAGTGTGATGATTTCCAATCTCTAGTCCCAAGCACTATGGCTCTGTATGCTTTTTTTTTTTTTTTTTAAGTTATGATCTATTTGATCTCTTAAAACTTTCTGGTATGATGTCAGCACCTTTGAATGAGGGAACATCATGTATCTTCTAAGAAGCAGACTAGACTGCCAATCTGACAGCAATATCTCAGAGCAGTACCTTTTAAATGTATGCTATTGACAAGCTCCTAATGTGGTCTGACAAATTTATTCTTCTTTGTGGCAGATGGGTAATTTTTATGGGCAGAGGAATTTCTTAGGACACCCTGTTGGCTGCTGTCTTCCCCTCTGTAGTCATCTGGTCTATAATTTATTTTTTCCCCATGTACCTGTGTGTATATCTTCATACCCAGCAGCCATCACTCCCCAGCAGAATCTATCCTGCCAGAATGTATTAGAGTTCAAATGTTTTTCCCACTTCAGTTTCATTTATTGAACCCTGTTTGTTTTTCAGAAACTTGCCAAGGCAAATCTTTTGGTGTGAACTTAGTGGTTGGTCTTTATCAGGCAGTGGTGTGTTTAGTTTTCCTGCTCTGCTTTTTCAAGGAAGCTGTAAGGCTGCAAGATGCAAATTTGGGGTTTAATTAAATTTAATTAAATTACTTGTACACACTTTCACAGATTTGAGTAAAATCTAGGCATATGGGAACACAGATGCAGGAGCTGACTTAAAGTATTTGTACCTAACACTTATCTTTGTGTACTTAGGTGATTTTTATTTGTTTTTTTTTGTAACAACTGTTTGGTAATTGAGCCTTGTAGGTTTCAGCGAATGCAGCTGATGTGTGACCGAAAGCTTGGTTTCCCATGTAAGCTTTAGGCCTGATAGATCATAGCTGTGTATATTCTGAGTCAGGATTTGGAGTGACTGTAAGTAATGAGTGCAATGCCATCCCATACAATCACCTTTACAGGGGAGGTGTTAAAAATGCTGCCCAGGCGCCACTTGGATGTAGTTTGCACCTGGCTGGTGCTGCTGGTGCCATACTGCATCCTGAAATAGTGATCACTTGGGTTTAGCAGAAGGGATCTTTGAGCCTAAAGTGGTGAACAAGGGAAAAATTGATCCTTTTTGCCTTTTGTTTATCCTCTTGACAGCACTTCACAGTCTTGTGCCTGCTGTACACGTGGGAGGCCATTGTTGTTTGAGTGTTTGTACAACATTCTTGGCTTGATTCTTCCTATTCCGTGTACACCGGGAGGAGGAATGTGGTGGAGGCAATTCCATTAAAGCTTCTGGTGCTGACAGGGGTAGTTCTGTCTCCGATGATACATCCAAAAAGCCAGGTGTTAGCTTACTTCTACCAACAAAATGTGACTTAATTAGGATGGCTTGTTTCACCTGGAGCTGAGGACTTCTTGCACCACCAGCTCTTTCTCTTGCGTGCGCCAGTGAAGACACGCCTGCTCCATGGTGGGGAAGCATAAACAGTGGAATGACACTTGCTTCCTTTGACAGCTGTGCTTACTTTTTGAGTAAATAAGTAGTTTTGAAATGCAGAACTGGCATTACTTATTGATTTGGCATGGAAGGGCTTCCAATCTACTTGAAGGCCACCCTGGTTTGCAATATGAATACTAAAGTATATGCATGTAGCATTTTTAAAGTTTGTTTGGTGTATTTTTCCTTTAATTTATGTTTTTTAATATGTAGCTTTAGGAAAGAGGTTGATTAATTTTTTAATAAAAAGAGTAGGAAGAGTCACCACCTCACTCTGTGTAAATGAAGGTGTCTTTTCGGTTGTTCACTGTGAATTATAGTCATTATATACTTTTACCCTTACGGCCTTGTTTTAGTAATAAGTGCTTTTTAGCCACAGTAAGTACCTAATATATAAAACATCTAATTTAGATAATACTTACATTTTGTTAGCAAATTCAGGTTCAGGAGACACAGGTTCACAACTGAAAATCAAAAGACTAAGTTATAATTAAAGGAGCTTCTGCATGCAAAGTTACCTACCTAATTTAATACTGCTAAAGGGCATTGATATGTGTTTACAGGACAGTCCCTTCTGGCCAGCTGAGCTGGGGAGTGAGAAGCTGGTGAATAAGTCTGGTCGTGGTTGTGGAGGAACATGCTGTGTTCACTGACGTTGGCTATTTTGGGGTTTTACTCGTTTACTGCAAGAAAGAGCAGGGTTGGCTGGGAACATGTTTTGGGTGGGTTAAGAGCTACAGCTCAGAATATTCTGTTATTTTCTCCTTCAGGGCTAATGATTCAGAGTTCTCTGTTCAAGGAGCATGTGAAGAGAGCTGTCGAGGGTGGGGCGAATCTGTATTTACATTTTTCAGTCATTTGTAAAGTATTGAATGGCAAGAATGACTTTGCTAAAGGTGGGCAAACATGAGCAGTTTTCACGTATGAAGGAGCTGGAGCTGTGTCTGTTGATACAGTTTGCATTCCTTTTCTTGTGTCTGCGTGGTAGGAGTCACTTCCCTTGTTGCCCTGAAGGGAGCAGGGAATAGCTTGGCAGTGGAGCAGTGATCAGGGGGCATAGCCTTTGTGTTCCTGTGCAGGAAATGTGTTCTTTCACCAGCGTGGTTTCTGGTTTGTTCATCTACCTGTTGGGCTTTTTTCCCCTGCTTCTTGCGCTTGGGAGGTGGGTAGGAATCTTGGGTACATAAAGTGGGGACAAAGGAAAGGGGTGGATGGGCAACCCTGGTTTTACTGGTGCAGGGGTCAGCTACTCTGCAGGTACCCATGTATTGCATTAACCATGTTTTCCAGGATTGATCTGTAACCTGAGCCAGTGTGGGTTTAAAATGGTCACTGCAGACCAGTATATTCACCTTGTCATTTTTGAACTCAATCAATAAGGTTGTTTAACTCTACATTGATCAAAAATTGATTGTTTTGGGAGCTGCCATCTTTTTCAGGCACTTTCTAATTGCTTCAGATCTAGAAGGATATCCAGTTCCTAGGATATTAATAGGCTGTTAATGAAGTTTATGACCCATGTTATTTAAGAAGTCTGTGTAGACAAACAGAAGAGTTTTCAATTTAATGAAGTGGAGAGCTAATTTGGGAAGAGGTACTGCTATATTAACTTTTTTCTCTTTTTTTCCTTGTGTAGCTATTGGCGAATATGAAGAGCTTAGAGCAGAAAATAAGAAAACGAAAGAAGAGGTTTGTATATATTGATTATTCATTTAATACTAAAATGCTAAATACCAGAATACCTTGTTGACTGTGGCAGGTTGTTGTCTGCTTTCTTGAGTTCACTGTGGCTAGTAATAAGTATTAATTGTACCTATATGTTTTAAGGAGCAATGAATGCAACTCCTACAACTATTCTGGCTGTCCCACTCCAGAAAAGTTCCTGTAAATATGTATTAAATGATTGCTGCTTTACCAAGTTTGCCTGTGATTACATAGACCAAGTCACGTGTTTAGATAAAATTGTTTCTCTTTGACCTAAGTCTTGTTTTATTACGACTTCCTTTGCACAGGGGACTTAATTACTGAAAAGAAAAAAGAGAACAGCTTCCCTCAGCCAGCCCTTCTGAACATTCAGAATGTAGGAATATGATTTCTGAAAGTAGTGAAGAATGCAGGGGAGTCAGTGCTACATGGTGTTGTAAACAGAGTTCTCCTTTCTGCAGGATGAGTGAGCTGAAGGTGTAAAAAACCTCTTAGTTTTCAAATCCCCGCTAGCTGCCAAGAAACGTAGGTTTAATTCAGATTCTTCTGAAGTAATTTTGGAAGGGTCATTTTTAGTTACAAGTGTTGCAATTCAAGGCTGTATTGAGAAGACCTTGTCCTTAACTCTTATTATTAAAGAAAATTTGATACTTATGTTCACTTATGATTCAGCAAAGATTATGTGTATTTCTACTGAGGTCAGCATATTGTGTTTCATTCCCTCCCATCCAGTGTCCTCCTTGTCCTTTTCACTTTGCTGTTGCTGCATTCCTGTTCTGCTGTCCTTTGCCAAGGTCTCGGATATCCCAGGACATCTATCCTCTGTCTTTGCTGTTTGGAAGAAATGCTCAGAAGAAAATGAGAATAAGACTGAGTTAGACCAATGTTCCTTCCAGCCCAGAATCCTGTCTCTGGCAGTGGAAAGGGAGGCGTGTAGGAGCGTGTTTAACACCTGGGCAGGTTTCTCTTGCAGTCTCCAAACCCTTGCAGCCTGGGAGCTTCCTCAGCTGGACGTGATTTCAGCATCCTGCCCTCCACTGCTGTCTTCCTTTAGTTTGTCCCCTGCTGGCTGTTGGCTTCTCTCACATGTGGGGAGTGCCGTGCCAGGACATGTGTACACCTCATAAAACCAGGCTCCCCAGCTTTGCCCTGAGCCCACATCACACCAGCTTTGGTGTTCCTTCAGCAGAGCTTTGTTTAGCTTGGAAAGGGAGGAATGAGGAGACTCTCCCTGAGCTACACTTTTATTTAATTTTTTTTTCTTCAACTGGAGTTTCAATGAAATTTTTATTTCTGAAATTGAGATGGAATGAGGTGTTTTGAGGTTGTTTCTTCCATTCTGCTTTTTTTGCCTTCTTGTTCCTCTCTCTCACAAGATTTCTTTCCTACAGCTGCATATCTCTAGCCACTCCCGTGTGTTTCTTATGGAAGCTGCTATGAACTTTTTCAGAATACTTACATAACACCCAAAAATCCTCCAAGTCTGAGCACATGGGGATTACATTCCCAGCTGAGCAGATCAGTTAAACATGTGCTCAGAGCTGGATTTTCAGTTGTTACGCAAGTATTCTCCATCAAAAAACTCCATCCTGCAAGTTGGAGTGCTTGTGTGAGCAGTCATGGTTAATTGTTTAAGTGGCTGGGCTCAAGTGGTTAAGTGTGAGGCCCTAAGTACATTTCTTTTACCAAAAAAAAAGAATTTACTGATAGAGAGTTTATGGTTGTGTTTGCTTACAGTGCCAGTACTGGCAGAAGCTGTTCCTTGTGTTATGGCAGGGCAGAGTAATCCTAAAAGGTCCTTAGAATCTCTTGCTTTGTATCTTAGTTTGTGCTTTGCAGGATCAACCCTGCTGCTGGAAAATGTAGCACAGACTGTCTGTGCCTGTGGGTCTGAGAAGTTGTGGGTGACTTCTGCTCCGGTTTCTGCCACTGTCTGTCACTGTGAGCATGAGCAAATGGATTCCTCTGTATCAACTGTGGTCACATAATTGCGTAGACAGGAGAATGAGAAGTTCATTTTTTCAGCAGGTGACTTGCAGACTGTTTGTGGAAAGTAGCACAGTGGAATTAAATAGCAGTCTGTGTGTGTATGTGCTTTTGACACAGTTGGAATACTTTTCTAAGTCACTGCTTTATTTGTATGGCTCTGAAAGATGAGCTGTGCATGCAGAAATTATCCTAGTTTCCATTAGACACCTGGAATTTGGTGGATAATGGGCAGCTAACTTAAGATAGAATTTTAATTTTTGAAAATTTATGCTCTTTGTTCCTTATTTTTTCTTATAATTTGGAAGTAAATTGACTTTTATGTGGGTTATTTTTGTTCAAAGCACTGCTGCTTTAAAAGTATGCTAATAAAAACAAAAATTCAGAAGGAAAATATAAGATCTTTGATCCACAGTGTCTCTTCCTCATTGCCTTGCAAAACTGCCAATTTGGAGACCACTGGTGGAGTCTCTGACAACATTTCCCCAGACATTTTTTGATAGTGTTTTTAAATACTTTTAGAAACAGTGGAGCCAAAATTATATTGGCAGATTATTTCTCTTGGGTTACCTTTTTTATCGATGTAGCCACCAAAACATTCACACCAGCCCCCCAAAAATGGGTAACTAACGTTCAGCTGCACACAGATGTGGGTAACTTAATATGCAGTTCTGACATACTCAGAGTCAGATCATGAATAAATATTTGACTACTTGCTAATCAGACAGAAATGACTCTGAACGCTGGTTTTGACAGTGTTTTGTCATGCTGCCAGTAGGGGAAAAAAAAAATCAAGACAGCTATCCAAAACAGCAGGGGTAGATCTGTGTCTCTGATCCATCACTGGTGGTGTGTGCTCTGTTTGAGCACATGTGTGCCCTGGATTATGTGTTTTGTCACCAAGTGGGCATGGGGAAGGGACTCTGCTTTGGTGACCTTCTCATTGTTTCTGTGAGTGTTGCAAATGTCATTGGATACTTGTGAGCACTGCACCAAACTCACAGTTGCAGAACAAGCATTAAATCTGCATACATTTCACAATCTGGGGAAATGGGAAAGAATTGTGTCTTGTGTTGCTTAGCAATGGTTTAATTGACTATATGACTACTACGTGAACTTCTTGCATCTTAATATCTGGAGCGAACAATCTCCCTGTTGTTTTTGCCCTTTGAAGGCCTCTTACTGAAGTCTGTAGGAGCTTATGTGCAAAATAGTTGGCAGACAAGAAGCCTCTTAGTAGAGAATGGACCAGAAACTAGAAACTAAAGTATTGCCTTGTGTATTGGGTACCTAGAAGGGAAAAATCTGAGAGGAGTGGGATCGACAAATCTTCTGAACTTGCTCCTGCAAAGATGAAGAATATATGGAGTTATTCACAAAATTAATTTTGGCAACTGGACTGACTATTAATTAGTTTCTAAAAATACAGATGCAATGTCTTTTGACTGCTAAGAGATTATCACTGACTCCTATAGCCAGTTCAGGACTGCAATATTGCCTGTTTACTTTGTTGGGGTTTTTTTAAGTGAGAAAATGGTGATATAAATACTAGATTACCAATATTAATATTAGTTATACTAAATAAAATATAATAACTGCTACAATTGTAGAGCAGTTGGAACTCTTAACTAAATTAAGTTAAAAACAAAATGGGCAATCCAGGAGTTACAAACTTCTTTATTTTTATTCAAGGGTACTCTTTAGTATGGAGTTATCCCTTAACACTGGCAAGGGGAAGCTTAGTAAATACATGGAAATGGTTTCTCTTCAACACTTGCATGTGCTTGAATGTGGCATGTGAACAGTAGATTTTTATAGTAATGTTATGCTATTTGTCTTTTAATATTTAGGCATAGTGATACTTTTGTCCATTAATGATTCTATTGTGTATGCCTTAAATTGCTTTTTTGAAAAGTGGGAAGGTTATGAACTTGTAAGACTTCTGTGGAGCATTTTATGAGCAGCTCATTTTTCTGAATTTTGATTTTTAAACTTTTCAGTTTTAAAGGTAATGTCAATTTATTTTAAAGGGTGACATTATTTTTTATTAAGAAACATAGTTTATAGGCTTTTTATTTTTGTGTAATTTTCAAATTTGAAACAGTTTAAATAGTTAAAGAAAATCTCACAATTTTCTAATTCTTAGAAGATAAACTAGGGTATTTTTTGGAAAGACCTGTAACAGCTCTGCTTGCATGGCTGTGATTGCAAAGTGCTTTCCATTGATCATTTCAGCAAGGGCAGCAATCTCCCGCTCTCCTTTTCTTCCTTCTCTTTCATTCTGAAGCACAGTAGCAGCAAAAGGAAAGTATTGAGAAAGCTGCAGCCGGGAGCAGGAATTGCTCTGCAGAGACCCAAGCCTGGAGACCCTGATTGTGCAGAGAAATGTCGCAGTTATGAGGAGAATAGTCAGCTTGCCGTGGTCCAAATGGAGCTCTCTGCAAATAGCACTCGAGGTGAAGTGGAAGAGGTCATTTAACTTCCCCTTTCACTGCTCAGGGAAGGCTGCTGTGCCTTACAGCGTGCTGCCGGGAGGATTTTCAAAGGAGTTGTTCCTGTCTTTAGGATAGGGAGTGTGCTGTGTCCTCTACACCAAGGTTTCCATCAGTAGGAAAGTGCCGTTGACTTCCACAGGCAACAGATGAGATCCTGAAAATGCTGATGTTCCTGGTTCTTAAACTGAGTGCTGAGGGCGTTTGCTCACTTCGTGTGCAGTGGGCTGAAAGCTTGCAGTGCGCAGAAGAATCCGTGGGTGAAGTATGTCAGTGTGGTTCCCGTGCCTTTCTTGGGAAATCCGAGGAGGCAGCAGCTCTCACCGATTGCCCTTTGCAGCAGAACTGTGCTCTGCAGGAACAGCCAGAAACTCTTCCTGCGTGTCTCACTGCCTACTGCTCTCAGACTGCACTTCTGCCACTAAGGTAACACAAATTTTTGTTGAGGAAGCAGAGAGAGGGCAGCGAGCAGCAAGATTCATGCACAGATTTCCCTTCCCCACCTCTCCTGTGTGAGATTCTCTTAACAGCTTCTTTGTTAACAGGAAACGGTGAGTCCTTGCTCAGCTTGTCTTTGCTCCTTCTGCAGCTCTGCCTTGTTTCATGGACCTTACAGCAGCTGGTGACTGCCCTGTCCCCCTGCTCAGCCCCTGTGCCTTGAAGCCTCATCACCCCAGTGCCATGAGCAGAGATTGCTTGTTGAGTGCAGCTCCTTTAGCTCCACAGATCACCATCAACTGCCCTGAGGCAACAGCAGTGGCATCCCGCGTCGCCCAAGAGCAGATCCTTCTTTGGGTCTCATCCAAGGTCCTCAGTAGATGATGGAAGGGTTCCCTTGAATTTGGCTGCCTTTGAATCGGACTCTCCCCCTTCTTGTTCCTTAACAGCAGGCTCCTTTCCCAGCTAACTCAAAGTGGCTCCTCATGTGGAAAAACTGAAAATCGAGCAAAATCATTTCAGTGGGGTTTTTTTGGGTTTTGTTTCTTTTTTTTTCCCCAGTTCTGTTCCAGTGGCCAGCATCCTTGTAATTGGAATTGCACTGTAAGGAGCTCAGTCACACATATCTCATCCAGAAGTTAACTCCTGGTCTTAGGTTGATTTATTGCTGTGAACATGCCCAGCCGCATGTGAGGAAGGATGTGTGTGTAAGGCACCGTGTGTGCCAGTCATACTTCCCCCTGGGTCATGTGTTTTTCACACTGTGGTTAATCATTGACTGTGTCTCTTGTGAATTTTACTCATTTCTTTGAGTTCTTTCATTTACTTACAGAAAGGGTTTTCTTAGAGAACTCTATTTGATACCTGTTTTATTCTTTCTTTTTGGAGAAACAGTTCCATCATAAAATCAGTGATTGCAGGCCTGTGTAGCATTAGCAATAACCACAACATTAATAAAACTGGGGCGATGGGAACTCCCTTAAAGCATGAAAATGAGTGTCTTTCTTTCCACAAAGCTTTGAAGCTTTGCTCAGGATGGTGTGAAGCTAAATAGCATGTCCCTGATGATTGGCTTTGAGGTTCTCCTTGCACGTGGTAGGTATAGAAATGTAGGCCTCTTTTCTGAGTCTATTTTTATTAAAGAAACTAGACTTAAAGAGTTTTGACATGCAAAGTATTGCTTTTACTACTGGAGTAACATGGATAACTGTTTATATCAGTTTTGGATAATGTGTCTCTTTAAAATATTTTCAGAGTAGCTCTGAATCGGAACCTAAAATCAAGCACAGTGTGCCAGTTTGGTTAGGAAATACTCTGAGTAATGAATTTTTTATGCATAATTTCCATCGATCTTACATGGCTGAAAGGAAAAAGAAATGCTTTGATAGGCTTCTGTACGTTATTGTGCTGGCAATTGATCTTGGTTGATCTTGCATGTTGTGACTGACTGCTAATTAAATAACTGGGATCAGTGTTTCATTTCAATTTTCTCTTCTCCTACAGTGTGACAAAATCAAGCAGGAACGAGATGAGGCTGTCAAAAAGCTGGAGGAGTTTCAGAAAAGTAAGCTGATAATGTCAGTGGGATTTTCTTGATGTAGACAGTTATGAACATAATTCTGCACAGTCTACAGCAGTGTTAAGAATGCTGAGATTCAGGTCCGATTGCTGTTTCTTCTTCAAAGCTGTGTTTTAAGGAGCTAATCCAGTAAGACTTTGCCTATAGTCAGACTAAATGCTGTTACAGCATTTGTGCTCTCTGGCACAGGCAGTCATTCTCCAGGTGCAAAGTGAGGAAAATACAGTGGTGCAAATGTGGCTCTATCTCACCTGGATTCTGCAAGTGGCTTTTGGAATGATGCAAACTTGGTGTGGGGTTTGATGCTGTTGCTGCAATGCCTAATAATAAGAATAATAATAACAATAATAATGGCAAACTTTTTCATGAAGGAGTAATAGTACTTTAAGCGTAGACACACCAGTAAGATTTTTAGGATGAACTGCTCTCACATGGTAATTTTTAGAGCAAGTTCTATCTTGTCTGGGCTGTGAGAACGTCGATATCCAGTTTTACACTTCTGTGGTAATGGTTCTATTGAAACCGTATGGTGTCTGGAAGCAACAAAGCACATCTAATGGGAGTGGAAGTATCCTAGTGGAATAGCTCCTTAGAAGAGACAATTACAATGGGATTGTGGTCTGTTATGTCTGGTTTGTGCCAGTACAGTGAACTGCACGGTGAAGCATCAGAAATGTGGATGAAGTTAATGCAGGAGAAGGAAATCACATGGTCTGTACTTTTGTGTGACTGTGTTAATAGAGGAATTTGCTCACTTCAGTTTTATAATAGTTCGTGTGATACAATTATGGAAAATAATCTAAAATCAAGAGGAATTGTCTGCTGCCTTCAATGATCTTAGGTAACTGTTCTGTGAAGGAAGAATGTTCTCTAAGAAGTATAATTCCTCTGGAAAAACGGCTGCCTGTTTTGTTTTTGTTATGATATGAGGAATACTGGAGTGTGGCAGAAAATGTCAAGTAGTTAAGACTTAAAATTTGAGGTAATATTTGATGTTGTAAGATTTTATAGGTTTCTTTTATCTTCCTTTCACGTTTTTAAAGGACATACCTTGTAAACATAGTGATAAAATGCCAGGAATATTAGGATTTTAAAGCAATAATAGAGCCCATTATTTAAACGACAATATAAAAGGCAATTATATTGATGAAGAGCTACATTGGCTTTGTGTCTGTGAATAAACTTGGCCTGTACTCAGCTTCTATTTGTTCTCCTGGCATAAACACATATTGTGTGTGATTCCAGTTTAATGGGGCCCCGTTTGTATGCCAAGCAGCTGCATTTTAGGCCCTATTGCGTGATTTCATAGCTCTCTGAAAATTGGTTCTATTGAGCACAAGAGATAGAAGGTGGTGGTGGGGGGGAAAGCTTCAACACACAATCATTTCTTTTCAATTGGAGCCAGCAAGGTTGATGACAACATGACCATTGTGTTATAATGATAAGACCACTAAGGATCTGTACCTCTCATCAAGGCTTTCACACAACAGCAGATACAATTTAATTCACTGCTCTGTCAGCAGTGCTGATACCATTATGCCGTCTGTCTCCACAGTTATAATCACTGTCCTCCGAGAAATGCAGTTGAAATGATCTTGAGCAGTCAAAGAAACTCTCAATTAAGGCTGCCACTTCCAATGTGTCAGATTGTGTCTTATGCACTTGGTACAATTTTCACTTCCAATCCTGTTTATTTACAATGTCTACCAGTAATTACGCTTAACATGTCATTTAGTGAGGGTGCCCCTGCCAAGGAGATTGTTGGGTGCTGCAGTGCCATTGAGGGGGAGTTTCTCGCAGTCAATGCCATCAGCGGCTTTTAGTCCCTGATGGGATGCAGTAGTAATGTTGATAATGCAAGTATCGTGCTCATCAAGTCATAATTAGATGCCACTCAAATGTGCCACTTGTAATAACAGTGTTGATTCATGTTTTCTCGGTGACTGCAACTACTAATTAGTTAAGTGGTTTTTGGTTGGCCTGCATTTGCTGCGGATTATTATTACCCCTGAAAAAAACTGTCAAGGTTAGAGATGTTTCAGGCCACTTAGTGCTTCTTTATGAATATTAATATTGACATAATAAGAACTTTGGACAGACTTAGGAAATAATATATTTTTTGTATTTAATTTGGAAAGACTTTTTTCCCCTGAGTTAATCATAATTGCAGGTTAATTAAGTTTAAATGAACCAAGAGTAATCCCTAGTTCTGCCATGAGAGCCCGATCCTTGTTTCCTAACTTTAGCCTTGCTCGAGGCCATTAGGTTCCTGGCTGTAAAATGGGAGCAGCTCTGTATCTCCACTGCTCCCTTACCCAGCCCAAAGCTCCCAGGGCTCAGAAGAATAAAAACAGAAGAGATAGGGGCATGTACTACCTGAAACTTTTCCTCTCTCAGATTAGATGTAGCAGCTGGTACAGCACACTTGGAGCGGATAACTTCTCCACTGTCAGGAGAAACGGAAATAAAAAAGACAACCAAAGAAACCCATCTGGTTGCTCTGCTGGTAGAAGAATTCATGTGAATGTAGTTTCTAGACCAAGATTTACCAATGCGTTGCCCCACCTTTTCTTTTTTGTAGATTTTGTATCTTTTATGCAGCTACTCAACAAACCAGTGTGTTGCTGGTTTCCTCTGGTAACAATGAAAGTTTAATAATGAAAATATCAGTTGATACTAAGTATAAAGCTGCATAAATAACATTTGTTAATGGCCTTCTTTTTCCCATCCTGAAGTCCTATTTTGTAGTCATTAAGATGACCTTTATGTATCAAAGAGGGCTTAAATATCTCTCTTCAGTTTTTAGTCAAAACTCTTGGACGAGGGCAAGGGGGATTTTCTACCCAGTGGTATAAAATCACTAGGTTTTAAAGCTTACCTTGATGACAAGGAAAGGAAATAGTAGAAGAAATCCTCTGTATTTACACTATATTTTTTGGTCTTGTTCCTGCTCCAGAGTGTTCAGCTGCAAATAGTTCCTTTCCGTGCACTGAAATCCTGACACTGGGCTGAGAAGGAATCTGTGCCATGCAATGACTTGGAGAATTAGGGTCCAGGCTGCTGCTTAGGATGGATGAGAGTGCCAGGAGCCAAGGGGGAATTGCATCCATGAGCCTGAGAAATGGAAAACTATTCTTGGGTTTTCTGCTTTGCTCCCCTGTGCAACCTTAAACCCGTCTTATCTTAAGGGGTAATCCTAAAGGTCTCGCTCTGATTCCTCAAGTGTTAGTGAAATAAAGATGATGAATGAGGATCGTCGGGGAGGCTCCTGCTGGCCTTCTGCTTCCATAAGTTTCTGCTCAGTTCTACAGTTGCCCCTCTAATGCTGCAAACACATCTCGAGAGAGTTGCTTAAAGAAACAACCCAAATATTCGATGTTCAGAACCGTTCCTGTGCGTGCAGATTATCTAATGCTCTTTATTTGAAATGCTTACATTGAAAGTTAGCAAAGGAAGATGTGCTGTTTCTGATCATGGGAGGCATGTGTCAGTCTCAGGAAAATACTGACTAATTTTTGAACTCTTCCCTTAGTTTCTCACATGGTTATTGAGGAAGTAAACTGTATTCAGAACCATCTTGAAATTGAGAAGACGTGCCGTGAAAGTGCTGAGGCTTTGGCTTCTAAGGTGAGAAGAATCACGGTGATGCTGTTTTATCATATCTATTTATGACCTATTTATCTGTTTATTTATTTAAAACTTGAGATTGTATGCATGACCCTTATATGTTTCTTTATAATCTTGTGGAGCTGTGATATAATTCAGAAGTGGAAAAATACTAAAAGTCATATGTGAGATGCAAAATCCTGCCTTTAAAGAAAAAAAAAATACCCATTTTAATATAGATTCTATTTTCATGGACCAGCATCCTGATCTCTAGTTTTCATATGCATTTAGGTTAAATGGAAAATAAGTTTTAGAACTCCTCTGTGTGAAAACAATAATGAGCATTTCAGTGTCTAAACCAAATGGAAAAAGTCAACCACTGCATTACATTTCAGGTGATTGTTTATGAAAGCAAAGCGAGGGCAGGGGAAAGGTGACCTCCACTGCTCTGTTGATTGCGTCTAGTCTGATGAATTTAGCAAGTGTGTAATTTTCTATATTCCATCTCATCAGAAGTGCATTATTATTAAAGAATGTTTTTATCTCTCTTATATATTTTTGGTTGTGTAAAATGCATCTGAGCCACTTCATCAGAAAATGGATTACAGCAATTTTGAACCAAATTTCATTAGCAATGCTGACTGCCTTTTTTTTTTTCCTTCTTTTTTTTTCCCCCCTCCCCATTCCCTGCCCAAAGTACATCCTTAGATATGGTAAAAATCACACCAGCAAGAAATCACTTTAATTTAGATGCATTAGCAATGTACTTTCTGGAGGTATTTACTTAATTGTTTGCATAATGACACTATATTAGAATTCATAAGATAGACAATCAGCATATAAGTAAGAAAATGAACACATTTATGCAACTTGTCTTCTTCTGTGCACTTTCCCTGTAATGCACCTCCAAGGGCAGTTCAAAGACTCGCTTTGCTCATGGGGGCTGTTTGTTGCTGTGAGCTGACTAAACCGTGTGGGGTTCCTCACACCACTCTCCCTGCTTGCTCACTTCCATTCTTTGGGGATGAGATGAAGAAATTCTTGAATAAATCTCTCATAGTTGAAGGGGTGAGGATAAGGGGGATCAAAGATGATGGTTTAGGTAAAAATTCAGGGTCAGATGAACGGTACAGTGCTTTCATCTTATGTGTGTTAACTCTACAGTAATAATTCAAAAGAATTCTGAGGTAATTCTGTTGTGACTAGGATTATAGTCTTTGTGTTGTTTGCGGCTTATAAGCAAAATAGGGCATAGGAGAAGGTAAGATTATTTATTTAACCAGTTGATACAGCTGGGAAAAGCAGATGAGCTTTCAGGGGCACAAACTCTTCTTCAGGTCATTCTGCTGGGACTCCTGGTACATGTTTAAAGGTGAGGAGCTGAAACAGCTATCTCAAAGCATATGTAGCATTAAGTCAGCTTGCTATTTGATTTGATTGATTTGAACCTACACGGTATTTATTAAACAGAAGTACCAGAGAGGAAGAAAGGGCATGGATAGAGCATCGTGTTGAATTTAAGCCTCTCAGAGGAGAAAGTGAACAAGCATCCCATCTTCAGATCATTCTAATGTAGAATGGAACATTTAATCTAGGGTTACTTTGTCTTCTTTGTTTGGTAGATCTTTCAATGATAAGGGAAAAAAAAAGTTGACTTTTTTTCTTGCCCAGCAGCTTAAAAACAGACTAACTAGCTTCCTACTGTTTGTCCTTCCCACTTTCCAGCTGAACAAAGAAAATAAGACCTTGAAAAGAATTAGTATGCTTTATATGGCCAAACTGGGCCCAGAAATTATCACTGAAGAGATCAACATTGATGAGGATGAATCCTCCACAGATACGGAAGCTACCTCTGGATCATGCAATTCTGTGCACTGTCAGCAGCAAATAAAAGGTGAGCACTGCTGCTGATCCTACACCACCATGCAAGGCAGAAGTTGTCTGAAGAACAGCGGTGTTGGTTTAGACCAGAGACCGGTCTGGTTCCAAGTTGTGCTTCTGGAAGTGGTCAGGATCAAAGGATTTCCAGGGATGACTAAGAACAGGGTGGCCTGGTGGTGTGTAACACAAATTGTGGGGGATTACAGCCTGCAGAGGAAGTTAAACGCAGTAGGAAAATGGGATCTACCCAGCTAAGACAGTTCAATCCTACTGAGTCAGTAAAAGAAATATTTCCTAAGACCCTTAACAAAGTAAAAGTTAAGCAGAAGGACAAGGTCACCATGGTATTGCTTCAGCTGCAGTGTCATTATTTCAGAGCTTGTCAGACAGGACTCTCCATTTCTGTTTCCATTATGTACCTTTGTGTGCACAAATTTCATTCATGTCCCAGAGCTATTAGCACCAAGCAGCTTAAAAAGGGATTGTTCTACTGGGTAAAAGAGCAAAGCTTGAGAACATGGAAATATATTGATAAGACAGATCTGTGCTTTTTTTTTTCAGAAGTTTCTGGTTCTTTTTTTGAAAGGCAGTTTGTATTTCCATCATCCAAAATCAGCTTTATTTCTCACCCCTGTGATGAAGTCATTGTAATTTTCTACATTGTTGTGTCATAGTATCCAGAAAAGGGAAACACCCGCATTCTGGATTTGGTGACAAGAGAGATTAAGTGTTTAACTTCTTAAAAAAAAACCTTTCACTTTTTTTTCTGATAGTAACTTAGAGTAGCAAGTGACATTTAAGTACAGATTTTCTGAACTTTCAGTGTGACCTTGTTAATTGTTGTCTTTTTGAGTGCAGCAGCTGCAATGAGGTGGTACAAAGTATCACTGAGGAAAAACAACATGTGCTGTAAAAATGTGAAACAATCCCACCCAAGAAATAAGGTGTCACAGTAGCATTCTGTAAGAAGCAGATTTCCACCCTGGAGATGTAGGAAAAGAGGCAGTGAATGGTGTGCTGCACACCATGCAGCCCATCTGAATGGGAAATAAGGCTCTGGAATACCTCCTGCCTTTACTGGAGAAAGGTGTCAGGAATACATTTAGACAGCAAAGCCTGGCTGCAGATCAGATGGGAGCTTTGTTAGGAGGGCAGCAGGGTCAAATTAGAGAAATATTGTAGAAAGGCTCGGATGTATCTGCTCTCTGTCTTGAACAATGCATTAAAGCATGAAAAGTGGTATTTTGGGGATCCTGTAAGTCCTTCAGCCTTCTCACCATTCGAGAAAGCTTTGGATGTTTCTTGGAATGATTTCTTCCCTCCCACCACTTTTCTGTAAGGATACACAAGTTAGGCTGTGAAATCTGAGGCTCTCTGTGATACGTGGATATGCCTTCTTCTCTGAATGCAGAGATTGATACGTGTATTATAAAACCAGAATTAATCCAGGTACCATAAATTTCAGTTAGACTTTTTTCCCCATTAATTTCTCTGGAGAGCACAAATCCATAAAATGGACAATGTGTATCAAGAATCTTCTGAGAAAAAAAGTCTTTTAATTTGCTTTAGAAAGTGTCTGCCTTTAATTTAGAGGACAATAAATCTGAGGGTCCAGAAGTGGGAGGGGGGATGCTGGTGTGGAATGGACATTTTCAAGATGTGAGACCAAACAGAATGACATCCACCATGTCAGCATCATCTGCGATTGATTAGCCACAATTTTCTCAACTCGTGGCTGGTATTCACTGAACAGCAGTGCTGTGAAACACTGGAAGCAGGTGGGGAATGAGAGCACTTACTGAAAGCTAATATATATCAATAAATTTTTATTTTTGTGGTGATTTTATGTTAACCTAAACCTTGATATATTATGTATGCAAACTGATCTCCCGTTAAGAAGTGATTATAATCAAATGTTTTATTCCATTGTGACTTTTAATTTATTTCATATTTTAATAATTAAGGAACAAAAATTCTGAGGGGAAAATTACAAGCATTAGCTCTTCCATCAGTAAAGGTTATATTCTGACTCTGTTCACATAATGTTACAAAGACTATAAATTGGCAGCCGTTCAGGACAATTTCTTCAGTGAAAACCTCCCAAGTATTAACTGCCTGTTGTTTTGTTTATTTCCCTTGTGACAAGAACTCATGATCCAAAAAGAATTGAAGTGCATTAATTTGTTTTAAAGGATGCCTCTTAAAAATTGCTTTCTGCTGCCTCCATACCAGAGTCTCTGTGGTGTGACAGTCTCCTGAGTAGGACTGAGGACACTGTGGTAGCAGGATTAGCCCTGTTATGGCAGGAAATGAATCATTCACAGTGCAAATAAAGACATCAGGATTGAACAAGGAGCTTACCTCAACAGAGTAAAAGCTGAAACTGTGGCCCAGTTATAGATCTGTTACTTGACACTTATGCCAAGCTCATAAATTATTGAGGATGTTCCTTGATTACAACTGATGCTTGATACGTAGCTCAGGTGTTTCATACTCAGCTGTACTTGCATTGCCATGACATTTCCTTTGTTGTTGTTTTTCGAATAAAATATATTCCTCGTTTCCTTCCTCAAACTGCAGAGCTGAGAGATCAAATCGTATCTGTTCATGAGGAAAAGAAGACCTTGGCCATTGAACTGGAAAACCTGAGGTGCAAACTTGCAGAAGTAATTGAAGAAGTATGTATTGTACCATGGAAGGCGAGACCATGGTAGCGTGGAGTCGGTTCTTTCTGGATCTTACTTTGCTAAAAACGCTCAGTTGTGAAGTTAATTGAATACTGTCTGATCTCAGGTCCTGCCCGTGCTGGATCACTTAGGGCTTGTCCCTGGAAGGGACCCTCCACGTCACACTCCAGTCTGCCACTGTAGCTGGCACGTGACTTCTCCTTATCTGTTTGTTCTGTTCTAATGCCCAAATTACAATTGTCACCTCCCTTCCTGACAGCCCCTCACCCATCACCGCCTGCAGGGAATTCCTGGATTTCCTTAAACCTGTAGATGTGTAAGAAATACTTCTGTAGGACACACAGTTTAATCATTGGTGCTACTTCATTGAATATATCCTTAAGTTTAGCCATTGGCAGGGCCACGTCATGGTAATTAGAGCAGCAAATTGGCTTTTCAAGCCAGCAGAGTTTCATTCCTGCTTGAAAACTGGGTAAGCCATGTACTGATGCAAATCAGGACTTAGTGGCTCTTCCTGTCTGTGCAACACTTGCATTCAGAAAGACACAGCTGACAGCTTCTGGACAATAAACTGAGCCCAGGAAAAAAACCAAAACAGGAGTCTGACTATATTAAAATGCAAACAGTCAAATAACTTTTCGACCAGGTGCTATGGCACCTCATCCTGAAAGGTTCCAAAGATGTTACATTTGCTGCTGTGGCTGGAACATGCCATGGAAGGATTAGTTCATAATCCTTTTATAACATCTGTAAGGTGGAGTAGAAATGCTTTCCATCCCACTGGAAGCCCCAGCATCAAGCCAAACCCAGGAAACAGGGATATACTGACAGCAAAATATTGCTTGCATTATGTATGTGCTGTATGCCTTATGCCATTAACTAAAATGCTCTTGTTCTTGATGTGTTCTTTATACTTTTCTAGGTAAATAAGTTGAAAGAAGAAAAGGCTGTTTTGACAACCGAAGTTAATAAGCAACAAAAACTGTTGGAGAAATGTAACAGAGGTGTGTGGTCTCAGCAGGTTCTCTAAGGGTTTGCTGCATCCTTTGCAGAAGCTTCTGAGCTTTTCTGTTGCAGTACAAAGAGCAGGGCACAGAACAGGGACTGTGTGTCCCATCTGACACTCGACCTTATTGCTGTAGGCACTGCACCAACTCGTGGATTGTTCAGGCTCTCTGTACTCCAGGAAAATGTGACAATGTGATTAGCAGGTGCTAACGTGAGAACAGGGAAACTTTTTCCTGTGTGACACAAATGGCAAACTAGGGCAGGGGCACAGTCCTTCACAGAGATGGAGTATGGACGTTAATCTCCTGTTTTCCTAAATCATTCCACCAGTTTTCCTTTTAGTTGGGACACAGCTTATAATTTTGAATGTCTAAAGACTTGGGAGCAACTTGTTTTATGTTCAGAGAAGGATGAGAAAAAGGCAGGAGTGCTAGAATGTAAGAAATACGATTTCCAAGTTATTAAAGCAAATCAGAAATTTTTCTTTACTGGAAAGAGAAGAGAGGTAAAACCAGGGCAGGGAAAGTCTAGAAAGAGATATAGCTCAGGAAAGGAAAGCTTTTGCTTAATGAAGGTGAGTGCATCATCTCCAAGCCAGGAAAAAAAATACAGATTCCTCAAGAATAACATAATCTTGGATAGATTCAGCAAATTTCTTTTGAGGCAAAGAGAGGCAAAATATGGTCTGTGGTACTTGATGCCTTTTACTGGAGATTTTGAATCTGAAAAGGAGGAGGAGTATTACTCTGTTTAGAAGATTAGTAATTGTGCATATATGTGGTGAGGTTTAGGACAAATATTGCAAAGAGGGCTGTATATGGCAATGTAAAACTAGGTCATGCTGTCAGTCAGGGATTCATGGTGCTAGGGAATAGAGCTTATCTGGGTAAACCAAACAGTGCTGCTTCTTTTGATCTGTTCTACTTTTATTTCTGATCTTGTTTTGTTCTTATAAACAGTGTCTGTGCTGGCAGTAGAGGAATATGAAGAGCTTCATGTAAACTTTGAGCTGGAAAAGAACCTGAGGAAGAAAGCAGAGTCATTTGCACAAGAGGTGAGTAGTGAAGGAAAAGGAATCTTGTAAAATGAAGACATTGCAACTGGGCAAAAACTTCCCAGCTTAGATGGCTTGATTTCAATTCCCAGCTCTCATCCAGCCCCACATATGACTTAGCCAACATCTGTGCTTCATCCATAAAAATGAATTTACTCTTTCAACAAGCACTTACAAAGCATTTTGGAATTATTAATGCAGTTTCACGTATGTTCCCTTTCAAAGCAAGGCTTTGAATTTATATTGACGTAGTTAGCCACAATATTTCAGTGTGGAATATGTAGTTCTTGGATCTGGGAGGGATTAGCTGCCTCTCTAGTGATATAATTTGAAGACTGTGTTTTTCCTGAAAAATATGTGGGCTCCTAAAAAAGGTGTTGTAATACAATATTAGTTGAGGAACACATACTCATTTTGAAAGATTATATTGAAAGTACTTTCTGTAAATGAGTAACAAACTGACAGGCAAGAACTTAAGTACAATGCCAAAGAAATGCTGATTATTTGCAAACAAGTATTTCCTAGGTTTAGTCATAATTTAGTTGTTGCCTCTTCCACGATATGGGCCCCTGTTGGTGCAGACTGTCAGAGTAGCTGTTCACTTGAAGGTTTTCATTCCATGAGCTTCTCTTACCCAAAATGGAACCATTACTACAATGAACTTCAGATCTGCATTATTCTTCCCTTTCTGTACCTGCTTGTCTTCCTTTGGTATCGTGCTGTTCAGAAGGATTTTTAGAAAATATTTTTAAAAACAGGACCATATGACAATAAAGGCATTGCTGATTAGTGTTTGGGGAGCCAATATTTAAAATTGCTATAAAAACCTTTTATCATTGGCCTGTTTTCACACTGATGGTGTCCCTTGAGTGACCTGAGACATCAGAGGCAGGCTCTGGGCCACCAGTGCATCCACAGCAGCGCAGCTTTCTGCTCGAGTGCAGCTGGGTGAGCGTCCTCCCACATGGATCATGGCACGAGGTCACAGCTGTGTTTCGAGAGCTAAGTTTTCCAGGATGTGCTTACAGTAGCTGTGTTTGGATTATGCTAAGGATGTTCAGGGATTTTCTGCTTGCTTTCATTAGCCACCTGCTTTCTCTGTCTCTATAAAATGTTTCTTTTAAACCCCAAAATTTCTGCTGGATTTTTGCTTGGATTTTGCAAGAGCCCCAGTGGCTGGTTGTGATAAGCTGTGCAGTGTTAAGGGAAGGAAGAGCTTTGAGTAAAGGGCAACACTGAATGCTCAGTGCTTTGTTCTTGATTTGTTTGGAGCACTTGGAGAAAGGAAATAAGCTCCGAGTAACGTGGCTGTCACTGCAGCTGAAGAATGGCACATCTTGGTGTTTTGTATTAGTGTTTGTGATGTCTCAAACAGCCTAAATGTGTGTTTTAGCTCACTAAAATACAGAACTACTGCCTGTGGGCGCCTGTTCGGTGGTGCGCACATTGTCTGTCCAAGGGGCCCTTAAGTTTGCCTTCATGGGGGCTTGGCCCTTGTCTTCAGATCCACCCTTTTCTCCACAGCCTGGCTTTGTCTTCTGGCCTTGCCCTCCTGGGGTTGCACTTTTGTTGCCATGGGAGGCAATCAAGTGGCTGCTGGGGGCTGCTTTTTGGAGGGATGTCCTTGGCCTCCTGCCCTTTTGACAGGTGAGAGGATTTGCCACAGAACAGGAGCGTGGGGAGTGCAGGTGTGAGAGACAACGGGCAGGTGAGCATGGGCAGGTGAGCTTGTGTGCAGGAGTGAGCACAGGTGGGGGAGAGGAGACACATGCAGAGAGCAAGCACATATAGGAGTGAGGGAACACTTGAAAATCAGAGCTTTTGATTAAAATAAAAAAAAAAATCCCAATACAGCTTTAATTATAGTCATGCTGCTGGCACCACCATAATATATATTTAATTAATCAAAAGCGATCCAACTTCAAACATTAGAATTCATGCTCTTTAGAGGTTCTAAAGAAACTGAGTAAATATTGTCAGCCGTGGTGTGGAGAGGGGGAAGGAAAAGGAGAGAGGGTTTGAAGTGAGTCACAACCCATTGTGAAAGGTACAGGAATCTGCATAAAAGAGCTAAATAAATAGAGTGTGTAAGGGGCGGAGGCATGGAAAAATCTGTACCTACCTGAATAAAACAGGGTTGTTAATACAGGAATCTTGGCAAGCTTAACCAGAATTCTGGTGTCAGGTTTTAAGAGACACTTTAAGATCTCTCAGCTGTTTGTGGAGCAGTTCATAAGAAAACAAAGGAAGGCAGAGAGTATCTTGAAGGCCATTGCATTAATATAGAGGTAGCCCTGAAAAGCACTCTCCCACAAAGATGAGCAAAATACAATACATGCAGGCAAAGCAAGCCAAAAGCAGGAGAACACGGTGTGAAATGCAAATTGAAACTCTCAGCCATGTAAAAATGTCATGAGTTCAACTAAATAATCTTGCATAAGTGGTTTATTAAACATACATTCTGCCTTGCAACAATATTTTGTAAAGTGATGGTGTGGGTTAAGCCCAGCTTGGCAACTCAGCCCCACACAGCTGCTTGCTCACCTTCCCCCAGTAGGATGGGGGAGAGAATCAAGTTAAAAATGAGATAATTCATGGGTTGGGATAAAGACATTTTCCTAAGTAAAACTAAAGCTGCACACAAAAGCAAAGCAAAACCAGAAATTAATTCACTGCTTCCCATGGGCAGACATGCTCAGCCTTCTCCAGGGAAGCTGGGCTCCGATAGGTACAGCAGCCACTAGGGAAGACAAACACCATCACTCTGAATGTCCCCCTCTTCCTTCTTCTTCCCCAGCTTCACATGCAGAGCATGATCCACATGGCCTGGACTGTCCCTGTGGACACTTGGGGTCAGCTGTCCTGGCTGTCCCCTCCCAGCTCCTTGTGCACTCCCAGCTCACTCTCTGTGGGGTGCGGTGAGGAGCAGAAAAGGCCTTCACTCCATGCAACCACTGCTCAGCAATAATGAGAGTAACTTTCTATTAATGCTGTTTTCAGCGCAAATCCAAAACACAGCCCTAAACCAGCTACTATGAAGAAAATAAATTCTTCCAGCCAAAATCAGCACAAGTGAACAGTTTATTACTGTTGTGTATGGTGGCAAAGAGATAACCCCTGCCCCTAAAGATCTCTGGAAACCTCATGGAGAAGAAGCAGTGTGCTCTCAAAGTTGACTCTGAGCTGATTTCTTTTCTCTCCTCTGTATCTTGGACAAGTAGAAATGAAGTGTCAAACTCCTGAGTAGTTTGCTGGGGTTCCTTTCACCTCTGAGGCTAGCGGAGGCTTTTGCTCAAAATGCACAATTGGAAAAAGAAAAGAAAGGTTTCCCAGGTGTTTCTGGTAAGCTGTCAAACAGCTTGCAGTTGAGAAGTCGAAAAGCTGCATTCAAAGGAACTGATCCAGATGGATTAAAACAATCCAGTGAATCTCTAACGTGCATCATTCATCTTTTCACTGACTTTCCATCCACTGCTCAATGTTTACACCATCCTACGGCTGTTTGTGCTTCTAAATAACTGTCACACAACAAAATGTGTGTGTTTAGCTTGTTTTTCCACAAAATACCTGCATCCCATACCTGGGCCAGTGCACAGCTGACTTTACTTACTCTGGGACTGAATCTTCCCATATTGAAAGATAAAAGGTGGCTGTCAGCTTAGGGAAAATCACTGTCACTCTTAGCAGATGTCTGCACTATTCGTGAGGCTGCATGCAATGCGTGTGGTTATGTTGATGATAAGGGCTCCCAAAGAACTCTTCCTCAGATGCATTTGTGACCTTTTGGGTTAATTTGTGAGGACTTTCGCGTTAATATGTTACATCTTCTGAGTGGATAGTGCAGGACCAGCATTGGAAGAGCAAGTCTGTGCTTACAAGTGCCACACTATGCTTTTCCAAGGGTAGTTCAACAGCAACTGGCATCTGAAGAGAATTAATTTGCAGTCCAGCTGACTGAACTGGGTTTAATAATTAAAGAGACATGATAAGTAGTTAGTACTTGAATTCTCCTGAGCTTGGATGTTACCGCTTTTGAAGCATGATGTAATGCTAATGTTTCATCAGGCTTTTTCCCAGGAAGAGGCTTGGGGAATGGTAACAGATGTATGCTCTAGGAAAACATCTCTTCGGTCTCTTCCTCTTTCCCCCCATCCCTTTTTTTGTTCAGGCAATTAATCTATGGAGGAAAAAAGTGAAGATGTTTCCTCCTTTTTCATGTGGTGTATGATTACTTCTGAATCCATTAGATGGTGTCTAAATGTTATAAGGCTGTGAGCATTATAGAATGTATCACTGTGCTTCTACCGTGACAAAAAGAAAATGGCAGGAAATGAAGAAATAGATAAAAACAGATTATTTTTCCCCCTGTATTTTGGGCAGTTATGCCTCATAAGTGAAGAATGAGTGCTGTGGTTGGAGAAACCCTTTTGTACAGAACAGGCTGGTAAAATAAATAATGCTCTGTTTTTAGGGAAGTCACATTGTTGATGGGAATTCAGTTTTCTCACACTCAGAAGTACATGCTACAAGCACCTCTGTGGTGAGAAGCAAATGATGGACAAGAAATAGGCATAACTCATCTACTCCAGTCCTCCCATTCTGAGTGACTTAGACCTCTTCTTTTGAGCCACAAAACTTACTAATGCTTGTAGCTCTTTAGAAACAGTCCCTTCAGAAGCTGTCTGGTAATTAGCCAAGTAATTAAGTCCAACTGGATTGTATTGTTGTTGGTCTGAAATATTATGACTCATCTATGTGAGTGACTGTTGGCTGCCCATATTCTGCATATGTCCTTTTTCATGGTCACATTGCTCACTTTTCTGTGGCAGTTTGAAAATCCAACTAGATTAGACCTTGACTCCTCCAAAGGAGTGTATATATATTTCTTTTTTTTTTTCCTGACTAGCCACTGAACTAAAAACCATACCTGGAGTTGTATTTTAATCCTAAATTTAGAGCCACTTAGTGCCCTGTCAAGCAATAGTCAGACATGATCACTTTGTCCTCCCCATCACCCAAAACCCTTCAAACAGCCTGTTCTTTTGGGGAGATACAAATACTTTGCTCCTACCTCTCTTGGGTCTTATTTCAGGTCTGAACACAAGGCTGTAAGGCTTCAGAGTACACATAATGCAGAAAGCATCAGCTCCTGCAGACTGTGACAAATGCGAATGAGTTACCCCTGTGTGACTCGCTGATCCTCACTGGGTTGTGGAGGGGATGGGGCAGTGCTGCTGAGGGTTGAAATAAGGACCAGCTGCTCAGCTGAGTGATCTTCTCTGTTTGACACTTCCCAAGTTTGACTCTGCCTCGCTACTTGCCTTTTGTTACTATTTATAGTGGATAGTGTGCCACTGATCTTTATTTACTTCATTCAACCACTGATTGCCTCATTAGAACAACACCTGCTGTATTGGAGCATTTTTCTCCCTTCATACTTTAACTAAGACAAAAAAGTTACTGCACACAGGAAATACCCAAAGGATGCATCGATGGAAGTGTAGCCACATGTGGATATTGAAGAATTTCCTTTGTCGTTGTTTTGCTCCTGGGAGAAGGGCTGGTTGGAAAGCATCCAGTTTTATCCTGAACCTTATTTGAGTGAGGATCGGTGTTCCCAGGGACTTGATACTAACAGAGTTGCTTTCTAACTTTTTTTATGAGGAAGAATTCCTTTTTCAGCCCTGCTGTAAACAAAAAACAGCTGCAGTGAATGCTCTGTTGGGTAGGGGCTGGAGCAAGGGGCTGGGAATGAGGAATGGCCTCACTGAGGTCAAGGGAAACGCTTCTGTTATTTTCACCCTCTTCTTTCCACCTCCCCAGTTCCTGTGAAAACTCTGCTGATGGAAAATGGGCAGCTCCCAGATCTCCTGTGCTTTGAAGCTTCTCTTTGTAAACTCAGGGAGAGAAAGATATGTAACTGCTTAGCACAACACTGGGAGGTTTTAAAAGTTAGAATGGTAGGTGTAGGCAAACAGTTTATCTGTGCTCTGCCTGTAGCTGCAGGCGTGGTTTTCAGCAGATTCCTGCACTATCGACGTGTGTTTCCAGCATTGATTGGGATGCTCTGCAGATAATTGTCTAGCAGGTGGCAAAGTCGGAACTAATCCATCAATTGGTTAAATTCCACCTAGTCCAAATAATCTTGTTAGTAGCTGTTTTGCCCTTTCAGCAGTCGCTTTAATTAATATTCAGGGTTGTGCAGACTGTCAGGTTTCCTTCTGCCCTGCTGAAGCAGGAATTGATTTTTTAAAATTTTAAATTAGAATTAATTTGTAAGGATCTTATTTGTCCCATGTCAAACACGCAGTGCAGGCTCTCGAAAACTTTGAATCAGTACCAGCACCTTGCTTTCTGCTTTGTCTGACATGACTGTCCTGTCTGGTTTTGTCCCTTCTGCTTAGACTGTGCTGGCACTTAGAGAAATTATGTAAGTAACTTCTGAGATGGATGGAACTCCCTGTTAGAATTTGGTTCCCATGTGTCTGATTGCAGCATTACCTTATAATCAAGGATTTTTATTTTGTGGTGTTGAAAACACTTTCATATTTGTGAGCAGGAACATGTTTGCAATGTCATGAAAGCAATTTGTAAAGCTAATTCAAAATGCAGGACTTGATGTGAAAGCTTCTGAAGGAAAAAGTTTTCATCCAGGTCTTCAAAAGGATTTTTATCATTTTGTTGCAGAAGAACATGAAACAAAGTGAATATGAATTTTCTACACTTGGTGAAGTATCTGCTCAAGTTGAAGAAATCAAGTTGCTCTACTTGATTTCTTCTTGTTTTGGCAGCTTTCTGCTCCCTCAGGCTGGAACAACTCTGTTTGGTTGGGTTTAGTGGCAGAAACTGGGTGAATAGAAATCTGAAATTGATCACCTCAAACTATTTTTCAGATTCCAAAAAAGAATATAAATCCAGGTTTTCACTTTGCTTTGAAAGTTCACACTAGGTAAATTGTGATGTTTGCTGAAGTTGGCTTCTGGAGAGAGGTTGTTGCTGTCAGGCTTAAATAACTTTTGTGAGTGACTTAACAGGAACACAGAAACTTTGAGGCAGTATTGAGTTGTTTTGCAGTGATTTAGAGGCCTTTCTCAAGTATAACATTCAAAGATGCTGTTTCTTTTAAGAATATAAACTGTTAAATGAATGAGTTGCAATACAAAGGCAAACCTTTATGGATTGTCGTGGGAAGCTTTGATCCTGAAATTCTCTTGCCTTTGAGTTGCTTCTGCCACAGCCCTACTAGTGTAAGGTAACATAAGCATAAATTGGTTTGAGTGGCAGAATTTGGGGGCAGAGAGCTGATGTCCAGTGCACCTTTGGCTTTGCATTGTCAGCAGCCTGTTCCTGTGTGGTTTTTTATAACACAGCGTAGCACCGGCGCCTGCGTTCATCATTTCCTCTCCATCGAGCGCATCCAGTCCCTCGCTGCCTGTCCCCGTGGCACAGCTCTGCCCAGGGGGTGTTCACTGCAGCTTTCACTGGTGGCAGGGCTGCAGCAGTTGGCTCCTCCTGGCACGCAGGGTCAGCCAGGCTGCCAGGGGAGTTCAGAGTTCAGCAGGGTCAGCGGCTCTCTGGGTCTGTCTGCACAGCTACAGCGGGAGCTGCTTGCTGAGAAGGCTCACTGGAAGTGTCCATGCAAAGAGTGCTTGCCACAAACCTGCAGCAGCTCATATTTCTTTAATATCCAGGTGTATTAAAAGAAAGAAATCACAGGGCATTGCAGTAGCACCAGATGGGAAGAAACCTCATATTGCATCTGTAATTTTGGTTCGTGAATAAACAGGATGGGAATCTGAAAAGAGGTCATGGAACTTTTGTATTTCTAATGCTTTATTCTTAAAATACCTCCTTGCTTTTGCTGAGCTCTACAACAGTGTTTTTGCAGCCTGAGGGAGTACCTGCATTCTCAGGCTGTTCTCTGTTCTCCTGCCGTAAGTGGCTCTGCTGACCTGTGCACACTCATGTGAAACCTCAGCATGACCCAGTCCCTGTTTCTGCTCTAAGAACAGGCACAGCTGAGTTTGTTGAGTGGAAGCCTGGGGGCAAACCTCTACCTGAAAGAGATGTCAAGGTACAGAATAAATTCACTAGGAAATTTTCTGTCAGGAAATAATTTATTTTTTTTTCCTAGTTCCTAAACAGTCTGGGAGGAAGAGATCTCTTAGGGAAACTGTATATGCCGACAGCTTCTGCACCACTTACATGAAGCCTAGAGAAGTGTGTGATGTTTTTACCAATGTCAGGTCTCTAGACCTTCTGATTTTTGCCTGCCCCTGCAATGCATTCATTTGCCACATCAGAAATATAACTTGGGAAGAGGAAGGAACACAAGGATCAGAACTAAAAGGCTGAAATTGTTCTGGAAAGCCTTTTCCCAGGGCAGGTGCATACACTGATTACACAGACATGGACTGAAATTCATTTCCTGAAGAAGTGAATTTCCATCATTCACATATCCAGCTAACCCTCAAATAAGTGGGCTTTAGGCCAAGGCTTGCAGATGTATTTGAGGAGATAGCCTGTGAATTCATAGATATTTTATCCTCCACCTAGAGTTCTTTTAATCTTTCCAGAGCTCCCAGAATGGGGATCAGATTGTTCCCATTTCCAGGAAGAAGAATTCAGAGATGTGTTTAAATTCTGGCTGCCGGCGTGTGGGTAATTGAGGTGTAGCAGTGGGTGGTTCTCGGCAAACACCTGGTTCCTTTCAGTGTGAGCTTAGCTCTTGTACGTTTTACTCTCAAACTTCCTTTCTTCTTCCTTTCCCTTTCCTCTTCAGCTTCTTCCTCACTATTCCTGCCACATTAACATGATGTTAATATCTAATTTTCTTTCCAGTTGCCATTTTAGCATTAGACTGTGCCTGACTGTTGTTTTTCTTGGGGGTGGGTCTTGTTTTGGCAGATGTTTATTGAACAAAACAAGATGAAAAGGCAGAGTCAGTTGCTTCTGCAAAATTCTGCTCCTGATCAACAGCTTTTGAAGGCTTTGGATGACAATGCTAAGCTAACCCACACATTAGAAGAAGAGAGGCTTCAACACCAGCAAAAGGTAAAGCAGAGTTTCTTTTCAGCTCATCCAGAAGTCTTTGAAAACCACCTGAATTTAAGGAGTGTCATGTCTTTATTGCATTCAGCATTGCCTGAGATCATATCCCCTGTGAAAGCTTGGAGTTTAATAACAATTTCAGAGAAGGTTGTGATTCCCTTCTTCTGGGTCACTGTTCAGACATGAACACAAAACTCGAAGGCACTGGTTTAGGTCAGTGTTTTATTCTGGGTGCCAGTAAAGTGCAACTACAAGCAGTATGTCAGGTTCCATTAAGTGAAGAGATGACAGGAGAGTATTTTGGACTTTGAGTCATAGAAAGGGTGTCTTGGGGGGATAAGCAAGGAAGAGCATGAGGTGAGAGGCAGGCAGTTCACCTTAGTGGGCAGGGTCTTGCTGAGCAAATGGGTGGAGGAAAGCCAGACTACTGGAGCAGGGCAGTCCAAGGTGACTCTGCAAAGTGGTGTGAGGGGATCTAAACTGACAGGATATCAACAAATCTATCCTCTGAAACTGGATTAGATCAATCTTACCTGGGAGAAATCACCACTGCTTCCCAGGAAAGGCTGAAAATGAGCTTTCCTTCAGCCCCGAGGCCTGTTCCTAAACCTCTGGTAACAGAGAAATGCTAGGGATAGGTAAACAATCCCTGTCCCTTCATCAGTGCAGCAATACTGAGGCTGTGCAATCTCAAATGTTTCTGAATGAGTATTTCAGAAGAATAATTGCCAGTTCTTAGAAAACCTCTGCATCTTTGGCTACTTTGAAGTCTAGAGCAAAATGAACATTTTTAGGGACCTGGGAAGTTACTGCTACTCTGCATCTGAACGCTGCCTCTGAATCAGATATTCCATAATTCCCCCACTGGCAGCTGCATGAGTTGAGACAAGGGAGTTTAAATAACGAGCCTGTCAGTGGAAGCAGTAAGAGAACAAAAATGTCAATGTTCTCGTGCTTCAAATGAGGAAATGTTCTGAAATTAAATTCTAATTATGTGATAAAAACTCTATAAAAAGAAAAGGGAGCAACATAGAGCTTAAGTACTTTGGAGCTAAAGACATTTTCTAAAGAAGAGATAAAGCAAGTTGGGGTCATAACAGAAAACTCTGACATCTCTCAGAAGAATCTTTCCAGCTCTCATTTTTTCTGGGACTTGTGCTTAACTCTTATAACATGATGTTTTCCGGCATAACTGTGCCTAGTGGGTTATTTGGCAATGAGAGGGACAGAAAATGCCTCTTGTTGTGATGAATGCTCGTTTGCCAACTGCAGATCAAAGAATTGGAAGAGCAGCTAGAGAACCAATCCCTACATAAGGAGATTAGTCGCCTTAAACAGCAGCTAGAACTTTTGGAAGAAGACAAAAAAGAACTGGAGGTGAAATGTCAGCACGCAGAAGAAAAAGCTCGAGACCTAAAGCACTCAGGTAAAATGGTGTAATAACTTTAATTTTAGGGGTAAAGTGTGTGGGGGGGGTGTGGTTGGTGCAGATCTAATGGAATTATACATGTTATATTTGACATTATTATCCATATTATCCACTTTGGAAATTGGATTCTGTACTTCTGCCATAATTCCTACTGTACACAGAACAAGTGCTAAGGATTTTTGTAGCTAAAAGAAGTTCAAGACTTGTTTTCCTCTGTTTCTGCTCTTCCTCAGTTAATTACATTTGACAGCATTTCAAGTGCAGGAAAGGCATTTCTACTTTTTAGATCTGACATGAAAACAGGAGAGAAAAAATCAATTCTGCCACCACCCAATTTTGACCATTTTTATGGGGAAAGCCCACACCATCAGCAAGCCAAAGATAAGGCTGGAGTCTGAAATTGTCAATTTCTTACATCTTTTGTTGGTTCATTCTCAAATACAACCTCAAATAGACCATTGCAAGAATGGGATCAAGTTTTCCCTGCTCTGTCATTTTACATGAAGAATCCTGTATGAGGGAGAGGTTTAGTTTCAGTAGTAACTCAGGTTGGGGGTAAATGCTTTCCTGGGAATCCTGCATTGTTCTTCACAGAAAACGTCAAAAAATGGACTTCTAGCAATTGTGTGGTTTAGTCTTGTTTGTTCTTTAGTTAATTAGTAGTGTTTTTTCTTGAACCATTAAAGCTGGTTTTTAGAGGTGTGAGAGGCCAAGCACTCACTGTGGTTTGTTTCCCGTGCAGTTGATGAACTCCAGAAGCGAATCCAGCAGTCTGCAAATCCTGCTCCGCCCCCGCCGCCGCCGCCGCCCCCGCCTCTCCCTCCTCCTCCTCCTCCCAACCCCATCCGGTGAGTGCTGCACCCAGGGCAGGCAGTGCTGCTCCAGGAGCAGAATTCCTTACATCAGCTGGCATCCAAGCAGGAAAGGGGTCTTTAAGGAAAAAAGGCTTCTCCACCTGTCTGGGGCACCTGAGCAGCAGGACACGCTCAGTGCCCCACCTGCCCCCAGCCTAACACCCTGACCAGCTTTGAGCAGTGTCTGCCTTGCCAAGCCTAACAAACTGTCTAGACTGTGACTTTGGAGGAGGAGGGATACCTGTCTCCCCTAAATTTAGGAGATTATGGTTTTTTTCTGTTCACCTGATAGCTGTAATTATAGACCTGTGAAATGCTTTCTATTGCCAAGAAAACTCCTTTGAAGCAAAGGATATGTTAGATTATCGTGTGTCCCTTCATGTCAGATACTGATGATGAAAATGCAGACTCCATTGAGTTCCCACAATTACTTTCATAAGTTAAAAAGGAGGGGAAAAAAAAAAAAAGAGAAAATCACCATCCAGTCATCAAGCAGTTTTGGGCAAAATTACCAAATTTGGCCTGATTTCTGCAAAGGACTATAGAAGAGGCTGACCAGCCTATGATGTATCGGGCATTAGACCCAGATGAATTAACTGAACCCTAACGGGTGCTTAGTTAATTTTAGAAACTGAGCTGACCTTCATATTGTATGCTTGGTTTTAAAAATAAATGGATTTTGATGACAGTTTGCAACCCTCTGTAATAGAAATGACATCCAGGAGTCTTGTTGCCTATTGTGTTAAATATATGAATAGAGATGATTAGTGGGGAGAATTCATCCCTTTGTGCATCTTGCATTGTTTTTAGAAACTAAATGTGTTCAGAATGACTGTGTTTGGCCTTTTGCCCCTTTTATGTCCATTATCTCATCTGACCTGCTTGCTTCTTTCTCACTGATGGGGATAACATGAATTAACTGTCTAGGGGTGTTGTGGGCTTTTTTTGATTAAATTTGTGCCCTTTACTGTTTGGAATAGGTGAAACTATTAATTTTAAGCCCTGTAGTAGCAAAGTCAGATTATTTTCTCGTGCACTGTGATGTGTATGTGTATAGAAGTTGTTTCAGAGCATAGGCACTGGATGCTGTTTTTTCTCTGGGACAGAGTTTTGACCCTTTGTGGCAGGGATGTCACTGCTGTGTAAGGAGTGATGTTCAGTGGGGAGTGACCGGAGTTACTGACACATGAGATGTGCACAGGAGCTTGTGCTTGTTCCTGAAGACGAATCATTTACTGGTGTGGACTTGCACGTTGTGACTGTAGCGAGGGGATAATTACTTGACACTGTAAGAAGATTACAAACTTGGGTATGGTGAGGAGATACTGATCACCATATTTAAGTGTCCTCTGGAGAACAATACTTCAATATCTACAGCTCTTCTTTCTGTTTATTATGCTGGAGCAGCTTCCATTTGTCATGTGTCACAATGAGACACTGGCTTTTAATATTCAAATCTGGAGTGTTTTGATTTGTGCCTAATGTCTGTTAAAAAGAAGTAAATTTCTCTGGTGCATTTTGATGGGAGGCATTGTGGGGGGTAATTCAGTGCATCTGCATTCAGGAACCGTTAAATGAATCCTTTGTAAGTGGCTGTATAATCAGGTGTAAGCAAGCTGGTGGTGTGGTGTTCAGGCTCATCCTGGCTCTGGGTGATCCGGGACAGAGTGACAATCTGCAGTTTCCTTTCTCCCAAGGTCTCTCATGTCAATGATTCGCAAGAGATCTCACTCCAACACCAACGTGAGCAAGAAGGAGAAACCTCCTCAGCAGGAGTCAGGTATGGCTCGTCCCTTCTCAGGCCGTGGGGGTCATGCATGGGTACTGCAGGAAAAGCTGGTGGAGAGGAGCTGTGGCTAAAGATGGTGATTCGGATGCTTTTTATTGTCCACGTGAACTGCAGCTGTCCCTGTCCCAGCCCTTTTCTCTGCCCTGCAGCCCAGGAATATGTGCAGCAGGGTGGAAGGTGGTGGTTTTGGTACTACAGCTTTGCTGCTCCTGTGAGGGGTGGCTGAGGACTCTCGGCTTGTCTGCTTTGGAGAAAAGGAGGCCATGGAGTGCCTTTATTGCTCTCTACAGCTCCTGAGGATGGGACAGGGAGAGCAGGTGCTGAGCTCTTCTCCCTGGGATCCAGTGACAGAACACATGGGGGTGGTTTAAAACTGCATCAAGGAATGCTTAGACTGGGCATAAGGAGGAGTTTATTTATGGTGAGAATGGTCAGAAACTGGAACAGGCTTCCCAGAGACGTGGTTGATGCCCCAAGCTTGTAAGTGTTTGAGGCTCTTAGGAACATGCTCTGACTTTTGGTCAGCCCAGAGGGACACTGCAGGGCCCTTCCAACTGAAACATTCTGGTTTTTTCTACTGCACACTTCCTCAAGATCCCAAGTAAATTTGTGTGGCCCTCACAGCCATCTCTGCCTCCACAGCTGAACTGGGCATCAGCATCCAGTTTACTTTTTCCCAAAGGATTTGAGTATGAACAGTCTTCAAGGCTGCAGGTCAAAAACCTCAAAGGAAGACCTAGCACTTGTAACTGGAGAAAAGTTCTAATCTTTCTGCTTGAGCTGCAGCATGTGCAGGGCTTTGTGCTGCCACAGGTTACCTGGAAGAGGCAGAAGACCAAACCTACAAACCTTAAAGAGAGCAGGTTATATTCAGCGTAGTACAGGGAAATATCTGAACTTCCACATGGCAATTTCTTCTGTCCAGAGCCTCTCCATAGAGCTTTTTTGTTAAATATTTCAGTTTTCGTCTCTCAATTCATATCTTGTGAAATTACCACTCGGAGTTGACTGTAATTCTAATCCTTTAATAACACTGAAAACCTAAAACAAAACAGTGTTGCACTAAGGTGGCTCTGCATGCAAAGTAACAGCTGAAATTGCATTTTATTGTTGTTAATGGAAGCTGGAAACTTAGCAGGTTGAGAACAGGAGTTAAGTACAGATTTCCAAATGACTGTGAGTGCCTGAAGAGTCAGAGCTAGTTAGACAGGCAAGGCCAGTTAAATAACCAAGGGTTTTCTTGCTGTTTCCCTCTTCCTTCTGAAGCAGCGGGAGTTTGTTTGTAGTGAATTGCTTAACTCATTTGCTGCCACTTAAACAAAGAAGGGAACCTGGCTGAAATTATAGGATATAACTGTTAAAAACCCCCTGCTGTTAGCAGACTAATGGTATGTAAGTCAGGCTGGATTGGTGCATGGAACCCACAGGCAGGAAGTGGGGGAAGGAAGGTATTACTCCTCCCATTTTTCAGGTGGGGAACTGAGGAATGGAGGGACTTGGGAAGGTCCCTGGGGGAATTTCTGGCAACTGGTTACCAGTCTGAGAGAAACAAGGTTGTTGGTCTAGATAAAATAGTTAGAGAGCTGACCTTGTACCGAGATCTCTGACGAAGACTCAGTCTTATCTTTCAGTAAAAGTCCAATTATGGTGTTTTAATTTATCAGGGTTCCTTACCTTGGGTCATCCGAGATGTTTTGATTACACCTTTTTGTTGAGACTGTCACAAACAGTGATTGCAGGAAGTACAATGAAATTCACTCTAAGTTCTCTACTCCCCATTCTTTCATTATTTATTAGCAAACAGTTCTGACCTTTCTTCAATCATGTATAAACTGCTTTTTCTCTTAATAGTTGAGCTGTTCTTTATTTGTTCTTTATAAATTTATATTTGAAACAGCCTGTTTTTGAAATTAAAGCATGACATTAAATCGGCTTAGAATACAGAAACCACATTTCTATGAATCATCAATAGTACCCTGACAAGTGAGAAAGAGAAGGTCTTTTTAAAATTCTTGTTATATAAGGTACAAGGTTGCAGCTTTGAATAGCATCAACCCTATTTCTCCATGGATTTGCTTTAAGTGCTCTTCCCCCCCTCCCCTTTTTGGTGTGTTAAGTGCCTTTTGTTTCATTATCCAGAATGCAGATAAGTTAACAGGCATTGTTTAGGTTCATCACAGAGCTTCCCATGTAATCCGAATATTTTACAGTCCTGATCCCAAATCTCGAAAAAGCAGCCATTTCCTTTCATGGTATTTTGGTTTTTCCCTTTAACTTGAGGCAGTGTTTTTTGAAGGGGTGGGCTGAGTTCAGTCTGAGGTGTTGGTGTGTTGTTCCAGGTTCTCCAACCCCTGTGAAATGGGAGACACAGCTGGGAGTCACTGTCACAGGGCATTACCAGCTTGTCCTGTGTCAGTGGAGCTGTGGAAGTTTCTGCTGAGCCACAGTGGAAGCAGAGATGTGTTCTGCAGTCCCTGGTGCTTCAGTGTAGAGCCCTGAGCTTTTGCAATTCCCAGACAGTTCCAGGAGCTTTGTGTTTTTCAGGATGTGGGCCCTGCTTCACCCGAACTTCTGTGGTTGGGCATTTGCAGAGTCAGGATCCTCAGTGCTGATTGGCATTTTATCCTTGAGGAGCCTGGACAGCTGAGCTGATAGCAGAGATGGCTGCATCCAGAAAGAGAGCATGGTTTGTACTTTGTGCCATTTCTCTGCAGTTCCTGTCTGAAATATGATCTGCTCTTTGACTTCCCTAGCAGGTGAAGAAGTTACAGATCTGAAGAGGCAAGCTGTGGAAGAAATGATGGACAGGATTAAGAAGGGAGTTCACCTGAGACCAGTCAACCAGTCAAGCAGGCCTAAAACAAAGGTTTGGAATAAATAGCAGAGCAATAATATCAGCTAAGTACAATAATGTACACCGAAAAGAAACTTTTCTATTAAATATTCAGAAGAATACATTTTCCTCACCTCATTGCCTTTGCTTGATTTTGGATAAAATTAATTAGAACAGCATATTTCTTAAGAACAGAAAAAAAAAAGAAAACAGCAGTAAGTAAATAAAGGCCAGTTTCTTTGACACAGAATAAACAAACAGCTGCTAAGAAACAAAAACCACAGAGAGAATACCTGAAATAGTTAAAGGGGCTGACAACAAGTAGAGCACTTCTTTTTCTTTTATGCAACACTTACACCTAATACGTGAATGTGGCTACCGTAAAACATTGCTCACCTCCTTCACAAAAACGTAATTTTTATGCATAGTCTGTGATGCACAGTGCTAAGAGCTGGGGCTCTTCTCTCCATCTGAGTAGGACATAGCTGGGGTGTTAGCCCTGTGCCCACAGGAGGGGAGGAGGGGGCACAGAAACATCACAAACCCACAGGCCTGTGCAGCAGCCCCTGTATGAGGTCTGTCTGTCCATACAGTCTGTCCTGGGCTGTTTCTCATGGCTTTTAACATCCGTTTGTTGTTTTCCTTTACAGCCAGAAACACCAAAGCCCTCTGAAAGTGCAATGAAAGAACTAAAAGGGATTCTGGTAAGAGAACTTTTCAACTTTTATTTCATTTTCTTCTCATTGAGCTGACAGGGCCTTCTGTGCAAACTGTGAAACTTCTGCATTTTAGTGTGAAGCCATAGAGCAGTTTAGGAACACATCCCCCAGTACCATCTTTGGTTTGCCTTAAGGATTGGTTTTGGCCTTGCTAGGACAATTTGTTTTTGCACTCTGGGTTTGTGTGCTCCTGCCACTAGAGGGGATTTTGTGGTCTGCATCTGCCATAGATCCTTTGGAAACTTTCCAAATACTCACAGTGGGGATGCTTAGGGATGCAGAGGCAGCTGAGTATCTGTATCTAGTCCCAAGTAGAGCCCCTGGACTGCACATAGAGTGAGTGTAGAGTTCTCCTCATCAACTGCTGCCCTCTTTCCTGTGGCACCAAATTTCTTGTTAGTGTAGATGAAGTCTAAATAAGCAATAGCTCTGGTCTGTCTGCATATATATGTAGAAAAAAATTACTCTGAATAGCTGTTCACATAACCACTTAGCAAAATAGAGCCATTCGGCATGTTTGGTCCAGCTGAGAGTGATGTGCTGAGTTTGCTCCTGTGGTGTCCTTTACTCATCTGTTGCATTGCATGTTTTTAACTGGTTGCTTCTTCTGCACAAGAGCTAAAACGATACCAGTCAGAACGAGCTGTAGCTCTTGCTTCCTGACTTCTGTAACCCTGGAGCTTCTGAAGTGCCACTTTGGCACGTCAGGTGAAATTCTGCCAGTATTGAAGCAAAATGCTTCATTTCCACTCTACAGAAGGTGAAGCTAATAATTCTCACCATCCTCTGGTTGAACAGCCCTTGTGAAAACCAGTTCAGTCATGTTTTGGGGGTGCAAGACAGTAGAGCAGAGTGTAGCCACAGCCTCTGCTGTGATTTCGAATCACCAGTGGGGCACCAGGGATGTGTTAAACTCGCTGTTCTCCAGTCATGTGAAAGCAGGGGAAGAGGGAAGAAATGATCTAGAGAGTCACCAGACCTTAATGCTGAGCCCTAATTACAGGGACATGTAATTAAATGTGGCGGTAAATAGAAAAGGAATAAAATGCAACACTGAGACTGTGTTTGAAGCAGAATTCCATAATTACAGGAGCAGTGGGATGTGGTGTGGTGTTTGGACCAGTGAGGGTGGGACAGGGCAATCCTGCCCAAGGTCCTGCCATTCTCTGATGGCTGTTTTGTGTCTTCAGCACTGTGTCACTGATATCGGGGGGATGTGACTGTGCACTCCAGAGGGAGCAGAGAGAAACCTGCAGGCCCTGCACTTCTGAGCTTGTTGCTTTTGAGCCTTTCAGGGTATTTGCAGTGCAAGACAAACTGTGTAAAATGCAGCTCCAGTCTGTTCTTGAGACCAGTGATTATGCACAGTCAGACAACAAACATGGGGGTGGAATGTGATGGAGTAAATGTTTGTTGTTACTATGCTAATTATGCATTTTGTGTAGACCTCCATGTAATTGTTACAAACAAAATACATTTATGTTGTGTAAATTGCAGAGTTTGAGTGACTCCCTTTTTTAAGTTGCTTTTGTACACGTGCATTTGTACACATCTGGAGCATACTGCTAATGAATAACCTGCTCAGTTAAATTTCAAATAGTTTTGAAAGGAAATATTTTAACCTTTAGGCAGGAGTGAATAATTAAGAGTTACTTCGCAGAGCTCTTGAAAGTAGCACAGCTTTTGCAACTTGCAGTGCTATTTCCTTTTGTCCTTGGCTATTTCTGCTCAGAAGTTATGTGCTTGTCAACAAAAGTTCTCGAGAGCATGTTATTTATGGTTTGGAAAAATGCTATATGAATCTGACATGTTTTGGAAGGCTGAATAAACAAATTTTGTGGGAAGACTCAGAGGGAAAATGAAATAGTTTATGGGTACCAAATTTTCTGTTGCATTATAAACATTTTGGGAAAATTTTACAGTTAAGTGGGTTCTGATCCAGTAACTGGATGTTGTGAGTTGGGAAATGCATGCAGTATTCATTAAATGCATGATTCAGTTCCTGTAGGTTGGTGAGGTTTCAGGCTCTGCTTAAAGCCTCTTTCCCTCCCACCTTAAGGAATGTGCTCCTGGACTGGACTTGCAGCTTCACTGATAGTACATGCTAGCCTTGGCAGTGGCAGTAATAGCATTTATTTCTGTTCTGTATGTGTAAAAAACTGTTTAAACTTGAGATCTTACTATGTACAAAAGAGAAACCTTGAAGTATGTGGAGATAGGGTCAGGTTTATGGCAGATCAGCTACGTTATAGGATATAATACACTGCAGTTGTGGCTGGTAAATACTGACTTCTGCAGATACATGTGCACACCAGGGCACGGCAACACAGGACCATGTTAAAATATAAAACCCACTGGAGCACTAACAGATGGATCCTTGGCTTTTTGCTAATAGAGGTTAATTAAATGCATGACAACTCTAGCAGTTTTTAAAGATCCTTTAAATGTTAAGATGGAGGAAGTGGGCATTTCCCCTCAAACATGAGAATTTGTGCATTAGTGCTCCAAGGCACCTCTCTTAAGCCTGGTATTAACCCCCTAAAGTGTAGTAAATGTTGTTTGTTCCTACACTGTGAAATCTAAGTAGGGGTGGGATGGTGAGCCCATCCCAGATGCTCCTGTACCGATGGAAGAGTTTGGCACGCTGCTCTGGCTCTGCAGTGTGAAAGATTCTGAAGCTGTGCACGTGAGCTGCTTGGCAAGGCATCATCTGTCCTCAGAGAGCTTCTCATGCCTGTTTCTTGCTGTAGGAAACACTGAATAAATCCACCAGTTCCCGAAGCCTGAAGTCCCTTGAAACAGACAGTGGTGAAACAGAGCTGGAGCGGGTTCTGCGGCGCCGGAAAGTGACCACTGACCAGGACAGTGGCAGTAAGTGCTGGGCTCCTTTGGAGGCCTCTTCCTCTCCCTGCATCAGGGGACTCTTGAAGCTTCACATTCTCTTCCAGACCACTGCCATTTCAGCCATTATGGAGAACTCCTTCTACAGTGACTCCCTTCCCCATCTCACCTGTTGCTTTTCATCCCATTTTCTCCAGGAGATGCCTCTGTGAGGATTTGCTGCGCACACAGACACATACACTCAGATTCCTCTTTTCAGCCTGCAGCTCAGATGTTACTGCTGCAGTTAACAGTGGAACCTACTGTGAAAATACTCTTGAAAGTAATGGTAGCCAGAGAAATGAGATTTAGGACTGATAATTTGAATTAACGTCCTCTGCGGACCAGGGGTCTGCAGTTTTTGTGCTGTGCTTTACTGTCATTTTCTGTAAGAAACTGGTGATGTTCTGCTTGGCTACAAACACAGGCTGTGTGAGTTTAAGTCCATACCATAGCTGATGCAGATGTGGCTGGTTTGAATGTCTCTGTAGAGTTTTGGACTTTGCAGACAGTTCACTGACTCCTCACTGGCACTGCGAACGAGCTTTTCTGCCAGCAGGCTGGGAGAGCACAAAGCTGTGCCTGGGCAGGACTGTGTAGGCAGCAGGACCTACCACCCCCAAAGGCAGGAGGATGAACACAGCCAGTGCTGCCTGTGGAACAAGAAAAGGGCAAATCTTGTGGGGAGAGCAGAAGCTGCAAGTGTAGTACTTTGATATTCTCTTGCATGGAATGCTGTTCATTAAAATTCCATTTTGACTTCTGCAGTTAGCTTGGGTTCTGATCTGCTCTTGTGCAGTTTCTAAACCACTCTGGATAACAGAAGCATTAAACTTCCTTTGGATTTTAGGTCCCACTGGAATCTTGGCCACAGTAGAATCCAAGTCTCTGCCTGTGCTGGGTTCAGGAGCCACTGCCGCACAGGCAGCTTTGAACAAGAAGGACGTGGAGACAGAATTCACTTCCAAAGTACCCAACTCAGGTCCTGTCCCCAACCAGCCCAAGGGTGCTACGGGCTCCAAGCCTACCTTACAGTAAGTGGAATATGGATTTCTAGATATATTGTAGGACAAGATGTGTTTAGCTGGTGTATTCTGAAAGTGATTTAGTATCAATGTTGGATAACAAGATAAATGTACAGTCTGCAGCTGTTTACCACTGACTCCTTCAATAACTGGCAGTCTCGTGTTAAAACAGAAATTGAGTTCTCTGTAGTAAAGTTCTTTCCCTCTAAAACCTATGAATATTCTTCAAAGAAAGATTCATCTTCTCTAAAAAAAGATGTAAAGAGATTTTGAAGAATAACAGGGTTGAGAATTTTTTCCATATTCTGAAGAGGAATGATAGCTATGTTGTTAACTCTTGCTTAAAAGTAGTTCTGGCAAATATTTTAAAAAATACAGTCATGTGAGTCATCTTGGTTTATATGCTGGTGTGCAGGGCAGTTTCTCTTGAACCAAAACAAGTCCTGACTATTACTCTTAAAAATGTGTTGGTAAAAATTTTGAATTACCTTGAAATCTCAAGATTAAAATAAAATTAGCGCTGCATTTGCACAGGTGGGCAGCAGAATCTTTCATCAGACTGAAGATCTGAAACCAGCATCAGAGTTAAGCCTACTTCAGCAGTATTTATTTCAGACAGATTCCCTGGAGGATTGGTTTGTTCTCTGACAATCCCAGGCTCCTTTTGGAATCAGGCTGTGCACTTACTTCAGTTTCCTTGCCAGGTTGCATGTCAGTTTGTCACTTCAAGAAAGGGAAATAGATGAGACAAATCAGATTGGCAGAATATTGTAGTTCTGGCTAATTAAACCTCTGATTTCCTGCTCTGTCAGTTAGAAAATACCACCAGTACCAATTCTAGCAAGTCTCCATTGCTTTGTTCAGAGAAACAAGTCGTGACAAATGAGCTGAATATTCAGTTTGCATGTTTTTATGAACTGATACTCTTATGCAGGTATGTTCATCATTTATTTTTAGTGGATAAAGAGCCCAATTTCCTTTTGTGCTATACAGTTGTACTTAATTCCCACTGAGAATTAAAAGCAGAATGCCTTTTTCAATCATATGTATTTTCCCCTCTTATTTCATTTAAGTATCCTTAGAAGAAAGATGATCTTCATTTTAATTTAATCAGAAAGATGAAGGTATGTTCAACAGTTAATTTGACACGAATAATGCCTTTGCATATTCTTGAGTCCTACCTTGACAGAAAGGTGAGGTTGTTCCTGAAAAATGTGTTTGTAGTTTGTGGATTTTTACGATTTTGAACAAACCAGAAAATACAAGCAACTCCTGCCACCTTTTGTGTACCTTTATTCCACCGAACTAAGTGGAAATTGCATTTACAAGAAAGGAAATGAAATAATTGCAGGCCCCAAGGTCTTGCAGAATGCGTGGTGAATTGACAGTGAAAAGGATCTTGTGTTGACAGTCACAGTTGTTATGTGTTATAAAAGCATATGTGAAGCTCAATTTATTTCTCAGCTTGCCTATTCAGTGACATCCCGAAAGACACATTTCACTTTAATTTATCTGTTTAAAGCATTAAAACAAATGTGGTGGGCCAGGCTCCTTAGTGCTGCAGGGCTTCCTTGCACTCAGTCACTGGTGTAAGCCTGCTCAGTTGGGAGAACTGATCCTTAGGGATGCTTTTCCAGCGAGGGAGAAGGTGCTGGGGCTGTCCTGTGGCCAGGCTGGCAGGAGGAGCAGGGATGACCTGCAGGCCCCATAACCTGCAGTGCAGTTGCTTTCCTTTTCTCTCCTGGGTGCTGTTTGCAGCAGAGGTTGGGAGAAGCAGCCTCCAGACTCCAAGGAGTGCAGGCCCTGTTGGAAGCAGAGCTCCCTGGAAGCAGCAGAGGGGAGCTCATTTGGCCGGTGGGTCTGACAGCTCGGCTCTGTGATCAGGCAGGTTTCTGAGCATCCCTGGAAGCAGCTTAGTTTGGATCAGCAGAGCACTTCTGAAGCAATCTCACTGTTGTCTGTGTTTGCTCTGCTGTGATTTCTGTTCTGGAGTGTTCTTAGTGCATCCTGGATACCTGGACACATTGCATGAGTGAAGCTAAACCAGGGGATGTGATCCAGCCTGTTTGGGTGTCCTGGGGGGGCCATACAAGAGCTGGTTCAGTGAATCACCCAGAAACAGGATTTATTCTTTTTTTCTTCACCTAGATTATAATGTACAGCTTGCTATAGAAATCCTGAGTTCAGAACCCCCAGGTGAGGTGTTATTTCAGTGCAGGAGGTTCTCTGTGTCTGGAGCCATTAAGGAGATGGTTTGGAATGTGTGAAATCTTGCCGAGGTGGTGCTTGGGGGAGAGACATCAGTAACGTGTGTCCTGTAGGGACACTGATGCCTCACCTCAGCGTGCAGGTGACTTCCTCTGCAGACCTCTTCCCCAGTGTTTAACCCAGCAGGAGTGTAATTCTGTGAAACTGCTTAGAAGAGGTGACAAATTATTTTCCTTGGGAGCAAAGAGAGTTCCCGTGACCCCCTGCAGTGTGTAGGCCCAGAAGGGAAAGGTGTGTCTGGCTCTGCCCCTGGGTTTTGGGATGTTGGGTGGGGTTTTCTCCAGCACTTTGTAAACATTGTGTTTCTGGGGTGCAGAGTTCTCTGCTGACACAGTGCACTGCAGGGAGGGTTAGTCTTAATCTGATGATTTTATGCAATTAAAGGATTTGTCCTCCCTCTCCTGGCTGTAATCTTAGTACCCCAAATCATCCACCAGCTCTGCAGGGAGCAGCTCAGCCTCAACTGGACTGAACAGCAAAGGTTTTCCAGTGCAGCTTGAACAGGGGCAATTTAGTTTGAATAACAGATGAAGAAAACAATGGGATGTTCTGGAAGCTGGAGGCCTCCTCAGTTTTAACTGTTTTAAAACCTACTGATACATTTTTGTCAGCTTGTACTCTTTGTGTGCCTTCTTAGTGCAGGCAGAAGCTCTCCAAAATTCTTCATATAAGTAAAGTTTTGATCTTTTGGAGATTTTTCAAAAAAAGCACCTGAAAATGGGAACAATCTCCATGCTAAAGATTGTCAGCAGTTCTTTTCTGCTGGCTGCTATGCTGAGCACCTCTGTACTCAGCTGGATTTAGCAGGGGCATTCTGAAATGGAGGAGGTTTCCTGCACTTCCCTCCCAGGTGTCTGGTGTTGTAGGTAGCACTGGTACTACCAGGGAAGGGAACAGCGGGCTAATTCCCCAGTGTCACCATTTCTATTCCCTGAAATCTCTGTTGGACAAACACTGGTAAGTAGTGTGATAGAATTCTTTGTCCATCTAAGATTTTCAAAACTTGGAATTGGGGTATTTTTTACTGTTGCTATCTATTAGCCTTCGGTCTTCTCTGGTCTGTTCTCCTGCCTTGTTAAGAATTCTGAAATAATAGACACACCTGCAGATTTCGCTTTTATCCTCAGTGAACACTGACATAAAATTCTGTTTTCTAATGGATACATATTACAATGATTTCATGAATAGAGCACCGACCCAGGTTAAATAATGCCAGGATTCTAATATTACCAGAGGAAACGAAGAAAATCCAAGTCTCAGTTGACAATCTGATCCTTAGTTTCTCCATTTATACTCCTACTGTAAATTTTATGCAAAGGTCACAGCAGTGCCAGATCACAAATTTTAGTAACCCTTTAGTATTTACACCTTCTGTAGGTTCTGTAACTATACAAACAGAATATATTGCTTTTCATACCCTTATATAACAAAGCATGGAACATTGCATATTCCACAGAATTAATCTCAAATGCATTTATCATCTAAGTCTGTATTTCACCGTGCAGATTTCTTGTGTTTAGTCGTAAAAATCTGTGCAGAGTTGAGAACAACTGTGTGTGAATGAGTACAGTAGAACTAGGGTCTCAGTTTCTGCCTTAAATATATAGTTGGACAAATAACAACAATATTGATAACAGCATTAACAACATTAATGAGGGAAGAGCTTTGCACAGAACTAAATGCAGATACCTTGGCTGGACAAAATTGAGTTGTTCAGAACTGTGGCAAACTCTGTCTTTACTCACTGCTTTCCCCAGCTTTATTTGTGGAGTAAACGCTGTTTTTTGAAAAGGACCACCAAAATTATGTTCATTCTTCCCACTGAAACATTCTGCTCCTGACAAACTGTTGAAAGTAAGCTGTGAATACCTGATAAATGGGGTTAATAATTTTTAACAATGCCTCAGCTGTAACAGCAGCATTGTCAGGCTGGTGCTGCACCAGTGTAAAGGATTTGAAGAAGGCAATGCGAGTACAACAAAGTCGGACAGTAATTCTTATTTTTATGCTGCAAACACTGATTTAATCACCGGTTTTCTCCATTAAACTGCTTTATATCGACATCTTTCATTTTTCTGTCCTTTGAAGGTGGTAAATATGATTGCCATTTTATCCATTTTTGTTACAAATGAAACAGACTTCAGAGTGTTTGGCTGTGCATCAGTTGTTGGAATGCTGCCATGCACTAATGCAGACTCCCCACTGTGAGCCCAGTGAAGAATTATACTTTGATTCACCAGATTGTATTAAATAGTCCAGCTGTTGGGATTTGAAAGATAGTTACCTCCAAAGTGAAATAAAAATGAACTTGGCATTTATGGCCTTGACCATTTTTATAGTGTTGGGCAATCAGCTTTTCAAAAGTAGCACTTTTAAAAATAACCCTCTTCTGGTTACACTGCTTTAAAAAGTTTAATTTGCTGTAACATTCAAAATACCCCACCTTGTATTTTTCTGGAATGATTGGCAACTTTCGCATAAAATAAGCATTATTTTCCTTTTGAAATCACTAGCTTCTGATGATAATCAAATGAGTCTGAAACTGTATCTATTAGTGCCAATTTCTGCATTAATTAACTTACACCAAAGTTCTAATGCTAGAGACAATTCTTGTAATTAAAGCTTGAACATGGAATTTCATTTGATCTATCCAGTGCTGTAGCAGCAGCAAGCTGAGTAAATTCTTTCTGAAATGGAAGGTGCAGTAACTGTTGTTTCTGTGATTATGTTTTTGGTTTTAACCTGTTCATTTACTCTGTCCCCATCGGGTGGGAGCTGGTGCAGTCCCCACCCCATGTTCTAATTGTGGAGTGGGGTGACCTCTTTCTTCTTTGTCATTTGCTTTGGGACAAAGACTGTCACAATAAAGGGCAGCTCATGGCAGATGGATCCTGTAGCTGAATTTGTTTCTCTGGCCTCCAGTTCATTCTCTCATTTTTCCTATCAAGGGTGCTGCCTTGCCAGTATGGAAGACTGTTCCTTATAAATTATCATGAAAATTAAAAAACAAAAGGAAAAAGGAAAAGGAGGGGGGAAAAGGCTCTCGACAAGCCAGTGCAGTGCATGTAGGACCTTCCAGCATGAGGGATTTCAGCACCTGCCCAGTTTGTGGCTCTGTGGGTGTGGACAGTGCATCCACACTGGTGTGTAAGCCCTGCCTAAGGATGGGCCAAGACAATGGGACTGCCTTCACTGAGCCCACCTGGCTCCGAGCCCTCAGGATCTGAGGCACTCAGGCTCTGAGGGTTCAGGCTCTGGAAGGCTCGGGCTCTGGGAGGCTCAGGCTTTGGGGGACTCAAGCTTTGGGAGGTTCAGGCTCTAAGGAGCTCAGGCTCTGGAAGGCTCAGGCTCGGGGGTCTCAGGCTTTGGGGGACTCAAGTTTTGGGAGGTTCAGGCTCTAAGCAGCTCAGGCTCTGGGGGTCTCAGGCTTTGGGAGGCTCAGGCTTTGGGGGGCTCAGGTTTTGGGGGTCTCAGGCTCTGGAATGCCTGGTGCAGGAGGCACACAGGGAGCCTGTGCTCTCAGGCTCTGTCTGCCCCCCCAGCATGGTTAAGGTGGCATTGGGAACACCCCAATCTGCCACTTGTTCAGGTCGAGCATTCCCAGTGTTTGCCGCATTCTCTTCTGGTGCATTCCAGCTAATCCAAGGATTTGCCTGCATGTTCCCAACGCCAGTGCAAAGCTTTTGAATACAGACAAGTGCTTTTAGTGTTTCCAGGCTGCTGCCAGCTTTGACAAATAACCCAGGTGTCTCTGACCTTTCCTTCCTCCCTGCTCAGAGGCTGTTTATCCACCCCAGTCCCCGCACTGCCAGCAGTGGTGGTGTAACCCCAGTTCTGCAGCTCAGAGTGTGGGTTGAACACCCTCAAAAGTTCAGCAGACCCAGCAGGTGAATGTCCAGAAATCATTTGCCTTTGCTCCCAGTGAGACCAGCAGCAGCCAGGGGAACACCAGGTTACTTTGTGCCTCAGAGTCCTGCAGGGCAGCCCCAAGCAGATGGCTCTGGGATAGAAGTGTGGAGAAGCCATTTCTCAGTGCCCTGTGAGTTCATTTTTCATCTTCCATGCCTGGCTTAACAAATGATCCAGGAGGGGGAATGTGACTGTTGCATTTTGTGCACTGCTATCTGTACATAACAGCTGTTAAATCCATAAATCTATCTATTAGCTTAGCAGACCTCTCTTGGTCATATGTGCTACTAACAGAAATGCTTTTCTGTGTTTTTATGCTCTTCTGAATATGTGAACTGTCATTGTATTCATATATTTATTCTTTCTCCTCTAGATCAACTAGTCACACAGAATTGACAAGAAAAGCTTCTAGCAGTGATAAAGAGCCCGAATCCGTGGTAGTTCTAGATCCTGTGTCCACCAGTGGGGATCAGATGTCCGAAAACGCCCTGAACCAGAACAAAGGGAAAGAAGAGAAAAGCAAGCCACTGCATAAAGAAACTAATGTAGGGAAAATAAAAGAAACAGATAGTTCTAGCTGTTAATTGTTACTCTGCAAGGCTGTAACTTTTGGGAATCATTATCTGGACATGTGAATTGCTTAGGTGTGTTACTAGGGGCTATGGTCTGTACTCCAGACAGAAATAATACAGATTGAAATGGTCTTTTGTATGCAGTTTTTGTTACATGCACTGAAGTGTTAAATAACTGTGTGTCACTCAAAATCCCTTTCCCATTTTAATTTTGCAGGTATGGTTATTAATTTCTGAGATAGTATCAGTTACCTTTAAAAATGGATTTGAAAAGGCTTTTTTAACTCTTCTTTTATTGAGAAGATGCCTTGTTAAAGGTCTGTTCCAAAGCTTGCCAGAAGCCCCTTGCATCCCTCTTGAGCTGGACAGGTTTGGGTTTCTAAGTGATACACCCTCATCGGCTTCAGTATGGGGGGTGTTACTAATTATTAATAAAAATGTATTTAGACACATTGCTCTAAAAATATTTTGATATCCACTTAAACCAAGATCTTGTTGGTCCCCTGACTGCTGTCCCCACACAGGGAGGAAATGAAAAGCACAAGCACAACCCTTCTGTCTCAGATTGCCAGGGCACAGAGACTGAAAAGCAGAGGCAGTGCAGCATCTCATTTGTGGCAGTGATAGCCAGAGTCAGGGATTTGTGGGCTGGGACTGGTGCTCTCGTTGGGGTTCAAAGCTTTGCAAAGGACGACTTAGTGCTGGGTTTTGTTTCAGTGTTGCACAGCAGCTTTTGGAACTGCTGCAGCTGGAGTCTGTTTTCACTGCTGCACAAAAATACCGTGCCTCAGGCTCCGGCGGGTACGGGCTGCATTTGGGATTCGTTCTAGGACTGCAAGTTATTGGGAATCACCAACATTCTGAGAGCTCCCAGCTGAAAGCTCTGTGCTAACAAATGAGCCCTTGCTTTGAACCTGGCACACACTGGTGGCATTAATTTCTTTATTAGGTGACACTTGAGGTGTCTGGATTTGATAACACAAACCCCAGTTTCCCTCAGCCCTTGTTTCCTGTGATGACAGTGAGATAAGAACAGTATTGATTTGCAGCACTGCCAATTCACATTCCATTGTAGTCTCCTTTAAATTCAACAGTTTCTTATTCTTTTGTAATGAACAAAAGGAATCAGGGATTTACCTAAAGATTGGTGTAACTGAAATTGAGTGGGCACATACTCAAATGCACTTGGATTCTTTTTTTATTTAATTATTTGAAACAGTGATAGTATTGAAGGATGAATGTTCTGAGTTTGTTGGTCTGGCTCTGCATGCAACTGTCTGGTGCTTTTCCTAAAAATAAAATGATAGTAATGAGTGTGGTGGTTTCACATCTCTTTTGGTGGTTTTTGCATGTTTGCTACGAAAATCTTGGACTTGATCTAATTACTGAATTACACACAGTTCATAAACTTGCGGAAATTTGTCTCTCATTGGTATTTTCATTTCTTGGGGGCAGTTGGTTCTGATTGTCCATTTTTCACTTACTTGTCTGTTACACTGAATTTAAAATGCAAAATTTCATACATGTATTTTTTCCTCAAATTATTGCTGCTGTATTATATGTTCAAATTATACAAAACCCAGAAGTTTTTTCAAGAAGCATTTCTTTTACTTAAACTGTTTTGTTACCTAGAACATAAATTATTTCTTTAACTTTTCATTGTTGCTTATTAAAAAGACTCCTGACAAGTTTCCCAGACCTTGTGGAATTGACTTGTTACTCTCTGCTTCCGACTGGGGCAGGCTTCCTGCTGATGCCAGTCACAGCTCTGTGCCCAGCATTTGGGGGTTGCACTGATGCACTTGTCTTGAGGGCTGCAACTGGAGCAAGATCTCCTTTGCAGGCTGGATCTCAGAGCAGCACTGAGGGGATGTGGGGGGATGGAGCAGCACAACAGTCAAGGCCTTTGTTTTTTGTAAAATGTGGTGTTCTGTTTTTCGGGGTTTTTTTCTATTTGTCAACAGCTTGCTCTTTGTATGGAGGGAGATTCTGATTTTCTCAAAACAAACATTTAGTTTTGGACTTAACACAGCAGTATTTGTTTTGTCAATTTGTAAATGCAGCACAGAATTTTGTGCTATTTTCAGACTATAGTCACTGCTCAGTTAATTTGGTTTCAGCTGAAGGCAAGGGTCCTTGGGAAAGGAGAAGCCAGTATTTGAAATCTCTTAGGGATATTTGGCTGAACTGCTTGAAAAGAAATGGATTTAGGAACAGTTAGTATCTGATTTTCTTAGTCAAATCGTTTTTCTTAGAAATTTATCTCAAATTTAGTGTTGACAGCCTGGGGTAGTGTGCTGTTCTCTGCAAGCCGAGCAGGCAGCCTGTGAACCTGCAGGGCTGGCTGAGGGCTGTGGAGGCAACTAATTCTGCTCTGGGGCAGGAAGCACATCAGGAAGTTGTTCTTCTGGCTGTGATTCTTCAGCAAAATCAATAAATTCCAGTTTTGCTTTACCTGAAACAGAAGAGAAAAAAGCAGCTCATGTTTGCTGTAATCAGGTTTGTTGTAATGTTCTCTGGTGCACAGATGTTTTGAAAATGCCACGCGATGCTTACAAGAGTTGAAACACCTTTAAAAGTCTGGCTTTAGAAAGGAGGGAACACTTTGATTACAGGATCAGGACATGGTGCACATCAGCCTGAGCTGGGATATTTACTGCATTCCTTTCTTCACTGATCATCTCACCTTGCTGCCTTATTTTTTTCCCCTCTGCACTGGTGCTCTTGCCGAAGTTCCCACTAGCTGACTCTGCCTCATCCCTACCCCAGCCTGGAACAACGGGATGAAAGCTCCTGTTCCAATGTTGATCCCGTAACAGTTCCGAGTTACTGCCAATGCCAGCTCTCCCAGCAGCTTTCCCGGCTCCGGGACTCCGCACACACCCCGAGTGTCCCGGGCCGCTGTCCCCGCGGGCAGGTGGAGCTGTGCTGGCACATCCTCGGCACCGCCCAGGAGAGGGGCCAGGCAATGCCAGAGCCCGGACACGATGCTGCTGAGGCCGCCGCCGGCCCCGCTGGCTCTGGGGGACTCCTGCAGGGCCAGGGTCGCCCCCCAGCCCGGAGCCACTCGGCGCGGGCTCTCCGGTGCGTCCCCAGCCCCAAATGAAGAGCTTGGTATGCAGCTCAGACCTGCGCTCACTGTTTCCCTGCTGCTGATTTAGGGACTGGAGCTTATTTCTGCCAAATGATTAACGGCGTCGGGGATTGTTACTGCTTCACTTCATCAGATATGGGTCTAAATATTTGTCAGACTCGAGAGCCTTTGTTTAGACTATACCATTTGAGAAGGGAATATATTAATACTGCTGAGGCAGTTAAAATTCATGGTACTATAATTACCTTATTTTTGAAAAGTGCATTCTGTGAAACTACTTTCTTAGCAAAAGAAAAAGAATTTCTGTCGATGTTTCTATTTTTTACAATTATTATTTATGAGCAAGGGCGAGATTTAAAAAGGTCAAAATATTTTCAATTAAAAAAAAACTTCAACTAAAAACTTTGTTCCATAGTGTGCACGTCAAGTGCTCCTACCCTATGTATAGAACGCTGAAAATTATTACAAACAAGTGGGTAAAATGACTTAATTCTGCTTCGTGTTTCTTTTTCTTAGGCATAATACAATTCCTGCAAACCCTTCCTTTCTTCCTCTCCTTGTCTCTCTGCCTCCCCTTCAGACTGGATGTCTTTATTCTGGCTTGATTGATACCTGAGCAAGTGAGAAGTGGCTCTAATGAACTGTTACGCATTGAACAGTGCATTGGTACAGTGTAAAAAAGAAGATGCAGATCCTGAAACAGGCAGGCAGATGCATACAAGTGGCTAGGGCTGAATGTGCATCGTCAGCTTGGGGTTTTCTTGGGTTTTATTTAAGCCTTACCCACGCAATTGTAGCTTTCCAAACACATTTTGCTGGAAATGTAACACAAAAGAGGGTTGTGAAATGAAGTTTTGTGAGCAATATATGTTTAGGGGCTCGAGGGAGGTGGGGTATTTGGCCTAAAATTCCATTTTGGCAGCTTTTCGACACGTTATATGCACGGGTTTTGTTTTGTTCCTTTTGCACCGTGGGCTTCAAGACTCCAACCAATTAATTCTGGAAAAAAAAGCTTAATGTAGGCTACTCCTCAAGAAGGGGTCTATTTTAACATTCAGTAAACAGATAATCCATTAGGACAACAATATACATTGTGGCAAGTGCTATCCTAGGTTTTTTTTGTCAGGCCTTATTTATAGCCTTTTGATTCCGCCTCCCTCCTGGGGCGCAGTTTCAATCATTCTCCCTCCAATCTTTGTGCCCGTATTCATGGCAGGCTGAAAACAAAGTAAGAAAGAAGCTCGTACGCAGCGCTCCATTCGCGGCCAGTTCCTCCTCTATAGCCAGCAGCCGGTTGTATTTGGCCACCCTTTCTCCGCGGGAGAGACCTCCCAGCTTGAGGAACCTGGCACCCAGGCCCACAGCCTGCAACGAGAGAGAGCCCGGCTGAAACCCCGCTCCTGGGGAGCGGAGTCAGCCCCAGTAATTAAACACGCTGTCCTAGGTCTGACTGAACACCCTCGTCTCCCCACGGAGAAAAACGGGGGAAATAAAACCTCTCCGTCAAAGACCTGCCAGCTGCAAACAGTAATTTTCGCCGGCATATGAAATGAAATTTTATTTGTGAAAGATTAAATGTAGTGGTGTTAAGGATTTTTGCTTTAAATATTATTACTACGCAGGAATGTTTTAAGTAACTCACAGTTTTTTATAACCTAATGCAAGCAAATGGATCATACACACTTTTGAATATACTCCCCGCTTTGGCAAATTTCCTGTGTGTTCTCTTTAAACTCAAAAGAATAACCACTCTCTGTGGGGAAAAAAAGCAACTCTCTAGAAAAAGCCCATTTTGTAAAATGTTGTTTCTTTCTCAAGCACAAAAAGGCTTTCTCCTTAAAAAATAGTACATGTCAAAAGCAGTGTTTTTGCAATTCTGCAATTGAACAGCTTTCAATGCTTACCAGATCCACGAGGCTCTCATCTGAAGATTCTCCATCTGGACTTCCTAATATGGTAATATGTCTTTGACCTGTATATAACGGGAGGGAAAACCTTCATCAGAGTATATTTTATGTATTTGACACAGAAATTGTTTGGACTTCTTTCTTTTTTTGCCCTCGGGCTATCCAAGCTTAAGTACAAAGAGGAGTAAAACCCACCCCATAAAAATGTAAACTATATTAGTTTGCTACCTTAGCATTCTGTTTTATTTTCAGATGGATGAGCGAACATCTAACATCCTGTCCTAGTCTCTGTCTCTCACTGATCTCTCTGATCAGGCTGTGCTATTTATTTTAAATGTGCTCCTCACTATAATAAGGATTTTTCTTCACTGTAAAAGAGAATTTACCATCCTGACTGAATGAAATCTTTTAGTTGCTATTTACTCACTCTGATACAGTGATTCTGGGTGTTTTTAAGGAACAGGAAAAAAACTTAGCTGCATTAAATTTGTACACCTATTCCTTGGGTATAAAAATGAATAAAGAAAATAAGATACAAACAGAAATTTTACATATGAAGCTGCACAGGTTCTTAGTACTGTTACCATAAAGGCTGAGTAATATGTAGTCAATAATCTATGCAAATGTAATTTTAAACAGTTTCCACTTGTTTGAATTTTTAAATTATTAATGTTAAAATTAATCAAAATTCAGATGAATTGATCACATCTCTTTTACTTTAATTCTCATATCTGACTGCATGACACTTACCTGCAGTGTCAAAGGGCACCCACGTTCAAAACACTCACAGTGTATTACTGACTACAGTTGAAGCCTTGAATGCTGTTTTAAGCCCCTTGACAGGGATTTGTGAATCAAAACTTGAATTTCAGTTTCTTCTGACAAGTGCTTTCTGAATTAGCGGTGGCAATAATTAAATAAAAGATGCAATATTTACAGGTGTGGCTTGTAGGGTTTGGCTCCAGCCTTTCCTCCCTCTACTCACCATGGAGAATTCCAGTGAGTTCTACGAGGTCTGACACCTTGGTTTGGTTGATGTATTTCAGGACAAGACCACTGCACATCACTGTGGTTATGTTTTGGTCAGTTTTGAGTTTAGAAATATGGGTGGCAGCATCTTCAGCAATCAGGTAGCACTTGGAACCAAGGGCACAACAGATGCTACTCCACTGTTCTCTGTCCTGCATCAACAAATCGAGCAAACAACTGGAGTTTAAAAAACTAAACTCAATGAAAACCCTAACTGATGAGGTAAAAATTAAATAATAATTTGGATTTCATTCTAAATATGCCCTTCATATAAACATGTTATGTTTTATACTGTATTTCATATCTGCCTAAGAAAAACATACGAGTTGGATTTTTCTTGAGTTTTAAGATTTTGCTAGAAAACATAAATTTTAATCAGAAATTAATCAATACTATTTGCACAAAATAGTTAAAAATATTTCAAATTCAATTAAGTGTAAGGGGTTGCTATTTTGATTTCCCTCCTGAAATTTATTTCATTTTGTTGAAACATAAAATAATTTTTATTGCGTTATTCAAAGGACTCATTTTTGTGTTAGTATTTTAAGTGTCATAGTTGTTTGAACATAAAATAATGAACAGGAGATATAGACTCAATGACAGGACCCATAGGCAACAGAAGAATACAACGCTCTCTTTTCCAGCAAAGCTCCATTTTTCAGGGTCTTTGTTTCTTTATTTTAATGCATTGTCCACATGGCCCAGGCTAAATAAAGGACAAGGATATGTAAAGAATTTGAAAGGAGAAATTCACTAATTCATTTGCTTGCTTTGTGTCCAAAGAAGGGAAAGTTCTCACATTATAAACATTTCTAGTTCATAATTCTGCCAGTGGTTATTCTTGGTCTGTAGATCAGACACATTTTTGTACCTCTCTACTTGCAATCAGCATCAGGGGCCATTCCTGTACGGATTTCAAGCCTGTGCATAAGAGAAAATGAAGTTTTTGACACCTGAGCAAATGTTTAAATTTAAGCACCAAAGTGGTCTGGTGTCTGGCCATGAATTATTGAATTGGTAGCAGAACTAATCCTCAAGGATCTCATTATCTGGGGCAAAGATGTGGCATGGGTAAACCCTGGAGACTGAGGGGGAGGAGGAGGAGGAAGAGATGGAGGAGGAAGAGAGGCGTTTCCTTAACTCTGTACTCTGTTCCCAACTGCACGTCACTATCTGCTGTAATTCTCCTGCTGACTCCCATCTTGCAAATATTTTCCTTCCTAGGAGTTCTCAAGGAAGTTTGCCGCCCTGGCAGGAGTGGGGCATAACCTGGTGTTCTGGAGCATGGTAGTTCAGAGAGTCAGACTGAAACAACACAGGGAGGCAAGGCTAACCAGAGTGAGGTAACACTGAACACAGTTATTCAAAAAAGGAACTTTTAAAGTTCCAGTTAAGGACAAAATCAGATGGATTTTGCAGTTATCGGTTTTAGAATTATTAATTCAGGCACTGGGCAGATTCACAAAGCCAACAGCACTTTGCTTCTCCCTTCAGTCACTGTCTTCATGTTTTGTTCATGAAAATAAACTCCCTGTATTTGTTTTTAAGTAGATAAAGTGCAATTTGACACCAAAGGCAAATTTTCATTAAGCTGTGCAACTGCAGAATCTTGGCCTACAATTGTAGGTTCTGCAGCAATTAAGTTTTCATTATTTTTTTGTAATACATGGAAATTTAACCTTATGTATAAATGTGAATATTTAAGGTTATACAATCTCTTTTATCCACCTATGGTTTGATAACTTGCTTAATAGTATTGTGCTTTATTGTTGTAGCTGATTGGCCACACTAACTAACTCCTCTAACTTTGCTCACAGAGGTAAATACAGGGTGTCTTAACTCTAAAAATTCTGCTGAGCAATGCTGCCAGTGACAAGATTCTGGTTATAAATATCACAAAGAACTGCAGAACTAATTGGTTTTGGTGATTTTTTGGCTGAATATACAATATTCACATTTTTGCTTCTCCAGCTTAATATAATACAATATTGCATTACACATGAATATTTGTAATACACTTGAATTTTAAAATTTGATTTTATAATTTGAATTGTGTATATAAGGAGTAAAATGTAATAAAAATAACAGTGGTTTAGCAAGTAGAATCAAATAAAAAGCAATTTCTTTTAGTTCTTTAAAGTATGTGTACTTACTGTATTCTGTTCATGCCAAGATTATTTTCCATCAGAAATTATGTCAAAAGTATAGAAAAATTTGGATACTGCCAATAAAATACATTCAAATAAATTTTTAGATGCATTTTCGAGTGATATTTTTGTGCTTAAAGACTTGAAAAACAGCAGCTTTGTATTTTACATGTTTTGTAAAAATGATGAAAGGTCAGTGATATGCCATCACTGAACAGCATCAACAATTTTTAAAGGACTGCACTGTGGTATCTTACCTCTTTTCTTAAGGGATCTATTAATGCGATAATAAAACGAAAATTATTAATCATTTCCACATACATGGCAACCATTTCATCAGGACTTTTAAACGTTCCAGTGAGTATTTCGTATTTTCCTTTCTCCTAGAAAGTAAAGTAAGAACCATAAAAGACAAGGAAAGTAAGACCCTGAAAAGCAGAGTGTGCACATCTCGAGACAGGGGTGTCTCTGTTAAGGCAGTGGGCTGTGTGTGCTTCTGTCAGGAGGCATTCACTCATCTGCCTTCCTGTGTCTGAGCTGTCAGCACATTGTTAGGGAAAACTCTGCCTAAAATGACACTGTGGGGTCCAGTGGGCTCATGCCAAAGTCTCTGAACAATGCCAAAGGGAGAGAGATCTATTTCAGCATTTTCTAGGCAACACTGCAAGTCTGCAAGTCTACAGCATGAAGTTAGCAATTTTTGACATTTTTATTGAATCTTGTGTGAAAAAAATGTAATTTTTCTCTTCCAAAAGAAAGGTGGTTTTTTCCCTCATTTTCATAAAGGAAATATCGCTGGGAAAGGAGTGCGCCCTCGGTACTCAGAACCAGGATAGTGCCGTTCCCTGCCTCTTTCTCCTTTCAAAAATAAAGTCCAGTTTAAAATCAGTGTCATCATTCTGGGAAGCACAAACCACAGCCTGGGAGGAATTTTAAGAGCACACTGTGACGCTGTGCCAGAACAGCCACTGCTTTTCCACTGCTTTAGTGGCTTTTACAGTTCAGTGACAGGAAGATACAGAATTACTGATAATTCAGTGGTTCAGATTTTGCACATTCTGCTATAGGATACAGATACCACAGCCAGGAGAGCAACTGTTTTCACAGGAGATATTGGTAATGGAAGCTGCAGAACACCCGAACACACAAAAGCTCATGAGGTACTAAGTGGAGTTGGAAGTTTCTTTTTCTCCTTAGAGAAAAACCTGATTGATCTTGGAACAAGAGGCAAGAACTGTAAGACTTCATCAGGAGATAAACAGATATTGTCGAATAAAAACATTAAAAAATTAATGTTGATGCACAAGATGTGGTATGTTTATATACTTATACACTAAGGTATATAAACATACCACAGTAAAAATCCATGGAAATGTTAGGATGATTTGAAGAAAAGAAGAGATGCTGCTTAATATAATGGAAAAAAAAGCAGATTCAACCAGAATTTATAAATGCTGAGATAATTCCTTCTGTTTGTTTGACGGGTACCTTAAAAAAAAATGGAGTTAGGAGATTTTAGGTGAGTTTGCAACATAATAAAAAATAATGTTAACAAAGAGCTACGTTTATTTCAAAACCCAAGAAAATAGAAATTGAAGAATAACTTACATAATCCATTAATTCGTGAGCAGCACAATTTATTGCTAAGTACATGTCTGTTCCTAGCTCCAGACCTATATTTTTGCAAGCTGTTTGCATCAGGAGTAGCAGTTGTTCTAGACTATCATATCCTGCTGTCAGGCAGCCTAAGTGGGATATTCTTATTGAGCTTAGTGGCTGAAAGCAAAATAAAAATAATCACTTTATTTACACACATATGTATTATACATATTTGTATTTTTTTTTCATTGTCACTTCAGTCTGCATTTAGTCATCAAATTATGAATTTGCTCTCAGAAATCTCCTTGGCAGGATAATTCTCTAGGAAAGAGGGATTACCAAGTGCTAATGAGTACAGAGCCAATAGTCTCTGGAAATATGTCTGGGCATGCTGATCTCAGTCTTGCATGGTCAGTACTGGATTACAGAATGATTTTCAAGGCACTTTTAACAACCACTGAATTGTCCTGAATGCTCTGGTGCTGTGGACCAACCCTTTGACACAAAATCATACCCTCCACTTTTAAATAGCTTTTACTCAATTATGCTCAACTACAACATTGATATTGGCTCTATGGAGTGTTCAAGAAACCTCAAGGATCTTCCAAGGCTTCTAGAAGGAACAAATGTCACGGAGGGGCAATGCCTCCAGCCCAGCTGCATGCAGCTGTCTGCTGCAGGGACAGCATTCCCGGACATGAGCCACAAGCAGAGCTACACTGAGCAAATATTTCACATCCTCCTGCTGTTAGATTTTCTGCAGGTTTCCCAAACACTGATTTTTAACTGTAAGGTCTGGGAATGTTGGATTACAGATGCACCAACAGACAGCAAAAAATGCTGCAGTCTTCCTGCACTTCAGAATGAGGTTAAATCTGCAGTTTCATGTGGTTTTCAAGGTGTCCATATGCTGTGTCTTTACATTCTATTAAAAGCATTGTTTATCTGTATAAAAACCTTTTTCTCTGTCCAGTTTTTACTTCTATAACCTAAATAAGTTCTTCTTCATTGCTTACTTTCCATTTTACCTTTTCTTCCCCTCACAAAAAAGTTCAAATTAACATGGAGCTTTTATGAGTTTTAAATTCAGTTTCACTACCTCCTTTAGTTTTCTCCTATTGAAATAAATTTATTTTTTTTTTCAGAGATTCTAATGCATTGTTTCCTTGTGTATATCTTCCAGAAATATTCTACCTTATGACTGCAGTACATATTGTGGTACTAATATGGAAATAACCCACCAGGAAAACGTTCGTTAGCATCTGAATGATGATGAATTTTTCTGTTGTTTAAGCAACAACTAAATAGGAAAGCTTTTGTTCATCCTTTTTTATGCCTCACAACAGTAATGATTCTCACTTGATAATATTTAAATCACCTCAGAATGAAGAGCAAAACCTGCATGGCATTTCCATCCCACTATTTGGAAAACTCATCACCAAACTACAGGTTTTGAAGGGATAAAAAAGATCATGAGTCATATAAAATAATGTCCTGTGCAATATTGTGAGTGCTGCCCTTTCGCTACTGGTTTGTGTCTGCCATTATCTCTAACCCCAGACTGGACCTGGAACTGAATGCAGCATGATGGAGAGAGAGTTTTGCTCCCAGGGTCAGTGCAAACCTTACAGGGAAGAGTTTTATGGCCTACACGATCCAAAGGACATGGTCTCTGCTGGTGCTACTGGCCTGCAAAATGCTCATCTGGATAAATTACCAGGATTTCTATATGAGAAAGATTACCAGATCCCAGAAATTTTCCCCTATTTTCACTACTGTTCCCCAGGAAGGGAAGGTATAGTCAGAAGAATCTAAATTATTATGTAAAATGTGAGCATTTGGAATATTTAAGTCTTGCCTTGACCTTTCCAAAATGGTGATGTAGATTAAAGCTTCCTTTCTTAAGAACATTTTGGTTCCCTGCTGCTGTTAATACCTGGTTGAAAGCTTAGAGTTAAAATCTCTTTTCTTACCGGAGCTTTCTTCCCTGAATTTTGTGCTTTTCCTTTTTTACTGTCTGCTTGTGGACCAGGCTGTGGGAGTGAGAGAAGAAAGAAATCAATTCCCTGGAAAAATACAAAGATGACAGAGACACCTCAGAAAGAAAAGAAAAAAAAAAAGATTGACTGAATTTTGGTCAAAAGCGATTGTAAATATTTAAGGTAGGAAATACCTTTATTTAATAGTTTAATAGTTTTATTTAGTGGTGGTTACTCATTTAAGTTGTTTATTTCTATGTGAACATCTGTCCAACCATCATCTGTTTTTCAAGACATTCTCACCAAGCCCATCAAAAATACAGGGGATCTCAGAAATGAGAATCTAGACCCTGTACTTGGAGAAACCCAACTACCTTGCTTTCCAAAAAGCAGATGCACACCAAGACTGATTTACTACTACAGTAACAGTACCTTGAATAAAACATACGGTGTGTGAGAGGTGTAGCAAAATCACAATTATATATTGTATATCCCCTCTGATACCATTCACTCCCAGTATATTTCTTCAGGTAAACAGGAAGCCTTATGCTTAGAACAACTTCTTGTTCTAAATCTTCTAATTTAGTATCACCAAATGGCCAATGTTTTATTCATCTGTCAAAGAAACACATCCTCTGTTCTGTGTCATGAGCCTGTAACAGGCTCAGTGTTCCATGTTTATGTTTTAAAGGACAATGGTAGTAAACAGATCAAATGCAGTACATCTCATTGTTAGAACTCATTTTTATTGTACCATTTTGCCTGGAGACTCCAACAACCTTCTCATTTCTTTCTGAATATCCAGAATTCTTTCTATGCCCTGAAATTAAACAACAGTAATCTTCAAAAAAAAGTTATATTAATTCATATTAGCAGCTTAAATCAGAAGAGAGACAACACTTATTCTAAATGCAAATTTTAATATAAAGTCTTGAAAAAAGCTCAAACCATTACAGACTCCTTAACACAATCTCTCCACTCACAAAAGTCAAGTGTCCAAGGATAAAGGGTTAGTAGCAGCGGAATGAGCAGGAATATCTGATTATGGGATGTCAAGGAAAGCAGTCTCTTCCCCAAAAGTAGCCCTTCACAAACCTAACAAGTAAAAATATCTGGGTCTGCATTTAGATCTGAGAAGTGGGAAGATGATAATCCCTGTTCCCAGTTGTGACTCTGCCTAAGACTTCCTAAACTCTGACAAGACTGAGTGCATCTACCTTCTGAATACTTCCAGGAAGCAGAAAAAAAAATTACTGTCTTGATTCTAAACATTGGGGAACACTCCAATTAAATGAATTCATTGCTTTTAATGCAAGACTCTTTTTCCTTTTCAGCTAAGCTAGTAAATGTTGAGTGCTAACGTTGTAAAGGACATTTCAGATTTTCTCAAACTGTGCCAGCAGAGGAATGCTGAAGGGGGCAGAAGTCAGTCACAGCTGGCAGCAACACAGGGGAAGCAGCGTCGTGTTCTGCACCGCAGCAATCACCTTCCTCCTCCCCCATGGGCACTGGGGGCACCCTGGATGGGGCAGAATCAGTGACCTCACTGCCAGCTCTGGGGCACAACCCAGAAAAGTCAAAGGAAAAGCAAAAAGAAGGAGAATCAAACTCAGCTACTTGTTCAGGTCACCAGCACACCAAGCAGAAATCACAGCCCCAGTGCAGGCATCTGGTGCAGATATATTCTTCAAAGCAACACATGGCTAAACCAAAGAGAGAGGGCTGATCCCATCTGTCTCACCCCCTCTTCTTCTCTTTGTATTCCCTTCTAGCGTCACAATTCCATTTTAAAGCAACTTATTCCCAAATGTTTTATGCTTTCCTGTGAATTTGTTACGGGTTTTGCTGTTTTGTATGCTAAATCAAACAACTGATAAGATTTATAATCTACTAATGCAAAATCTGTTATTGTGTAACACAATTCCTTGACAGCTTCTTCAATGCACGGATTTCTTCCTCTATACAAACATATATTTTTAACTTAAATCTTCATGGTTCTTCTTTTAAATCATCTTTTTACTTAAATTTAATGTTATTAGTGTTAGAATTCTGCACTAGCATCTGTTAAAGCTTCGGTCTTGCAAGTTAACAAAAAATGAAAAATATAGTTTGTAAGGACTGTATTGAAAAGACCCATATATTTATGTACATGTGGAGTTAGTATGATGTCTATAGAATACATTTCTTTAAAAAAAGGAAACAGTACCTGTTTGAGTGATAACTCAACTGGTGGTATGAACATAACTTCTTTCACTAATTTCAGTTTTGTAGGTGAATTTTTTTCACAGTTCAACAGAGTAACCATTGGGAGTGGCAGAGTCATTTCTTTAGGTGACTCCTGTAATTGGGAGTACCAGGTGAAAATAAAAATGCAAAAATCAGAATAATTTCTTATACATTTTAATTATGGATTCAAAGACTGTTACAGGCAATGGTGGGGTGTATTCTGTAAGGTAAATTTAATAACACTGTCCCACTTGACTTCAGAATTCCAATAATTATGGCAACTGGGATAAAATAAACCAAATTACAAGAGCCACATGTACCTGATCCTGTTTCAGCAGTGCAATGTATAAGTACAGTGGGACGTGGCTAACGGTGGCCCCAGCCTTTGCTATGGCAAGTGAGGTTCCCCCAATGGCCAAGCTGCCACACAGCACACACTCAGCAGGTTCTGCAGGGGGGATGGGTTTCTCTTCCACTGACACCTTCTTTCCTACAAGACAGAGTAGTAGGCTAAATATTTTCAATAATTTCTTGGTTCTAAACACATGCTTGTGAATGACAGTTATGTGAGTAAATATGATATTGTAATTTCAGTGTGTACTCAATGTATTAAAAAGCAGTAATTTATTTTTTTAAAACTTAATTTTGTCAGCTGTTTTATATGAAGTGGTCTTACAAGTAAGAAGAGTATCTGTCCTCACTCAAGTTTCAAATCTGTTTCTTTTGGAGATCTTTCAGCCACTGAAATATATATTTTTATTTATCTGTGTTTGAATCCAATAACATTGTATCATTTTTCAGGTTCCTTTCAAAAGCATGTTTTCAGTCTTCTTTACTGTGCTCCTTAAATGCTCAGATTTTGCATAAAAAATGGAAGACAACATTATAACCTGATTGGGAGTACAGATATTTGATTTCTTCTAATAATAACTGTGAAAAAAAATTCAGGCCTATTACAATTGGAATTCCCAAAGAGAAAACAGGTCTTTTAGATATTACACATCCATCAGCTTATTAAATTTTCTGAAGAATTTATTTCCCTTTTAGATACAGTAATTTTTTCCAAAATGCTTTAAACCAAGCACTTCCTACTACCATATTTATTGCCTATTGTGCTTACATGGACACTTACAGGGAGCACCTGTGATCTGATTTCCAAAAACCACTGCATTGGGGACTGGTTTATATTGGCTCCAAATAGTCAGGCACTGAGTGTAACAGTAAGATTACAGTCAATGTCCCAATTAGTGAAAACACATAATAGATGTATCAGCAGAGCTTGACTAAAGTATCACACACACCGCGATGATGTCTGGATGCACCTAACAACTGCAGAAGTTAAATTTCAAGTCAAAGGTGAATTTACTGTGCACACATTCAATGTATGGAGTGGGAGGTTTCTTACTGGCAGTATATGATAGCTGCAACTAAACTGGTAAGAAATAATAATTTGCCAAAATTTTCTGTCCTTCCAACAAATGACAACAACCCTTTATTGTCTGAATTTAATGTATAGATGGAGATAACATATGGTGGTTTTTTCCTTTGGGTTGTTTGGTTTTGGCCATGTACTCTTACCTTGTTTATCTAGTCTCACACCATTTTTTCCTTTTTCCTTTGGTAGGATATTTGCTTACTTCCTTCTACTCTATACTACCCCTATACAACCCTTCATTCCCATCTCACCCCCTTCTTTCTTTTTCTTTTGATTTTCTCTGTATTTCCTCCTTTTCTCAGTGTTAGAAGAAAACTTTCCTTCATCCCTTTTCCAATTGTTTTCAACTTCTATCTTAATTCTATTTCCTTTTTACTGCTCAGTTCTGTGATTTCCATTTCTTTCCTTATCATTTTCATTTTTATTCTTCATTTGCATCCTCCTCCATTCTTATTCCTCACTCTGAAGAATAATAACCTCCTGTCTAAACCAACTGTAAAACAAAGGCAGAAACTCTGTTCAACCAATGCATGTGAATGATGAGGAAACTGTATTTTCCCCTCCCTCATTTTGCTGCAGAAACTGCTGTGATCAAAAAGGTCAGGAGAGAGTAACCAAACCCTCTGAATATGAGACAGGGTGTCTTTTAGGACCTTTATCAATATCTGTGTTGCAGAAAATATTAAAAGTAAATAAAGTAAAACCTGTTTTTCCTCCTTTCTTTTGCTTAGGTGTTGGGGTTGGAGGGCATGAAGCAGGGGCAGGAGTAACTGCTGCTGCTTGTTCTTCTTCTTCTTGCTTTTCAATTTCCTTTTTTTCTTCTACCTTGTTTGCAAAGTATTCACTGAGAGAAGAGGCATAAAAATTACTGGGTCAAAATCTTGTTATACATGTGACAAGTAGACAAATGTGACACAGGCTAAAGAATATGCCAGGAGGTAGATCAAGTGCATGTGTTTGAGCTTCTGCTATAGATTCCCTGTGTGAAGCTGGAGAAGTCCATAAATTTATTATATAATTATTTTTTGGTAACCATCTGGAGCACTGATTAAACAGAAAGAACCACAAGCAAGAATCACAAACCTTAGCACAAGCTTTGTAAATCTCTCTGGTTTGAAAGTCAGCTCTGAGCAGACAATCTGAGCATGAAGGATTTATTTCCTTTGCATGGGTAGTAACAATTCCTGTCATAACTCCAAGCCACCCACCAGCCTGGCGCAGGTTGCTAAGCCAGTAGGTGAGTTGTACACTGATTATTGTGTGGCTGCAAGCTCAGAGGTGGCTGAATTTCAATTACATGCATGAAGTGAAATCTTCACCCATGGGTCACAGAAAGCCAATTCAGGCAAACTGAGTATGTAAGATATATAAAGCAGTGTCAACAATGCATTAAATCTTATTTAGACTCACTTTCCAATTGAGTCCTTATTCACTTTGTCAAGGTTTTCCCAATCTAGTCCATGTGGAAGTCAATTAGGTCTGTTTGCTACAGTCTGTGTTCATTGTGACAGCGCAAATCAGCATGATTTTTATATCATAATTATGAAAAGCAGGCAACAATGTAGTGAAATGGATCTGAGACAGACATTACATCCTAAAAATACTTTAAAAATGGTAGAAAACATTGAATATTCTATATGTCTTTCATTAACAATATAATAATATGAAATGGTGAACATTTCAAATGACAAAATTTTCATAGTTTGCAGGACCTACCCAAGCATCTCATCAGCTTGACACTGGTCAGTAGGCTCCAAGTCTCTTAACATTGTGTTCAGTGAGTCATTGACCCATTCCACAGCAGTATGAACAGAGTCACTTCTTTCTTTCTCATCAGCTTCAATTGTTTCAGGTAAAGCATCTTCAGGTATTTGAGAATGATTAGCCATTACAGTGGAACAAATCCTCTGCAAAAAAAACCAAAAAAACAACCCAAACCAAAACAATGTAAAAATGTAAAAATGTTTAAAACACTACTTAATTTCTAACTTGGAAATGCCATTTGAAAGACTAAGAAGTATGTCCTTACCAACTCTACAAGTACGTATTTCCAAATCTACTTGCTCCACTTGTCTTTTCTCATCCAGCACCTTCTTTGTAGCCTCTTATGCTTTCGTAATTGCAGACATTATTCAAGTTTTTTGACCTCAATTATAACTACATAGGCGAAAACCCTCTGACAGGTCTGCCTTATACATATATTATGCTATCAGAATAGAATGAAGTTATTTTAAGGACCATACAGTCATTAGGACACCTTTTATTGCAGCTGTTGCTGGCCTGTTGTACCATGATTCATCGGCACTCATGCTTAATGTCATCCCTCATGATCAGTTACTTTTGTCTTACTTAGATAATTTAAACTTATCTCTCTGTCCTGATGAAGAATAAATGGTATTAAGAAAATTCACTTAAGGAAGCCATCACTTAGAAGTTTCCCTCAGTTGCCTGCACTAACAATATTAACTTTACATCCCGTGAATATCTATGAGGTTACGTGTAATTCAAGAATTAAGTGAACCAGAGTTTAACTGAGGGAAAGTAGAAATAATTACTCCACAATAGCTAGAGCTGCAAAGATACAACTTGAATTTCAGGTTGGGGAAGAGAGGAGCCACCAGTTCTGCACTGTAGGTGCTAAATGGATATGTTTGACTTTACTATCACCCACATCAACCTTCAAACTCTGCAAAATAAGTGCCTTCATCTATACTGTTTTTCACCTGTACTGTATTTTTCTGAAAGAATGTCACACAAAGAGAAATACAAGGATCTGAAAACTAAAGAAAAAGGTGAAATGAAAGTGAACGTATAAGCTTAGTATGGGGTGTAAGGAAAACCTACATGATCATTAAGACAGAAAAAAAATTAATATACAAAGATATACTATCAGATCCCACTCACAAAATATTGTCTACTTCATGGAAATGAAAGTTTTCATAGTTGCTGCTAGTGTCTAACTTTTCAAAACGCCTTTTTTTTCCCAAGTTACAACACTCAGTTGTTGAGTCACAGGGATTTATATCTCATCATAAAATAAAATGTTTCTTGGGATGTGAGAAGAATAGTACCTCTCCCTGATATTGCCCTAGTAAAATAAATAAAACAAGAATCAGCAGCTCATACCTTCTCATAGTTTTTAACTGTACAGTATATTTCCACTTCTAATGTTGGCTGGCCAACTCCATCAAAAACTTTTCTTCCAACTAATTTGCATATTACTGGAGCTTTTGAAAATTTAGACAAGTAGTTAGCCTTAAAAGAAAGAGAAAGAAGTCCATTAAAAGTCAATTTCCAGACAAAGAGGTTTTTATTCCATGAAATATGCTTCAATCAAATCCACCAGTGAACAAATCCATTATGGGTCCCTTCCAACTCAGCATATTCCATGATTCTATGGTTTATGCATTCCAGCGAGCCTTGTGAGCCCTGTGAGAAAGGTGGAAACCAAGACTTTTAGTAAGCAGCGTTCTCTTTCTTCTTCCAACATGATCCTTAATGGGCCTGATGAACTATCATAATTTGGGTCTCTGTTTGTAGTTAATAAACACCAATGTTGGTTTAGAAAAAGGATTACATTTTCACCTGAGGTTTCTACACACTTCCTTACTAGTTTCATGATTTAATCTGGTATCAGAGAGTCACCAAACGGCAAAACTCCGAAACACTGAGAGCTACAAAGAAGAGGAACATGCCAACTCCAAAGCAAAGCAAGGAAAGGTGTTACCAGCTCCAGTCCCTTCCACTGATGATTGCAAAACACTTGGAGATGGAAAACAGTGTAAGACGGAATGAAACGTTTCAATTCCACAGCCACTCTCCGATCCAAGACCACACTAGAAATAATTTTTTTCAAGAGTTGCTCGCTATTGTAGTGCTGGCACTTCCAGTCTAGGACAACGGTCAACAATGTTTTGCCAAGTGAGAACAGATAAAATTGTTCTGATTCTCGACCGTTCCAGTGCGGCCCATTTGCCTTTCATGAGCAGCTGCAGTGTGAACAGCACCCAGTCTCTTGTCGCTGCTTGCCCGAGAACTGTCACTGCTGAGCAGCAGTTTTGTTAGGCACAAACAGCAGTCCATCTGGGGGCTAGTTTGTTTTTGTGTCCAGACAAGCAACCAGCAGAAGACGAGAAGCCCGGTGCTGCGGACATGTACTTGGCAGCGTCCGAGTGCCACCGGCCGCAAACACCGACCCATCGCAGTCCCTGCCCGGGCCCGGGGTAAATCACTGAATTGTGACCACAGAGGCACCGAGCTCCTCGCTGCACCCCCTCGGCTGAGGGCAAGGGCTGGGAGGGGGCACGGGCACGGTGGGCACCCACACGGCCCCTCCGCGCCGCCCCTCGCCGGGACGGGGGGCCACCAGAGGCCGCTCCAGCCCCCTCCGGCCGCTTCCCCGCCCCGCTCTACCAGCTCCCCGTAGAGATCCGCGGGGCGCAGCGGGAACAGGGCGTTCAGCGCCTCCTCCATGCGCTCCGGCACTCGGTGCCCTCGGTAATACTCGGCCGCCTCCCGCCGCCGCCGCCCCGGCTGCTCGCCAGCCTCCATCGCGGGGCCGCGGCCGCTGCCGGGCAACGGCGCCGGGGAGCGCCCGCCCCTTCCCCCGATCTCCGCCAGCCCCGGGGCGGGACCGCGGCGCCTCAGGGCGCTCCGCCCCGACCCCACGTTCCCGGGGCTCTGCTCCCTCAGACCCGCCCGGGACAGCCCGGGCTGGGAGCCAGCGCGGTGCGGTTTGGCCCGGTTGGGTTCCGCAGTGCCGCGCCGTGCTCGCACTTCCCTCCCCTCGGAGACTGCTCATGGCCTCCGAGTCAGGCCGCCCCGAACAAGCGCTCCTCGGTTTTGAAACTCTCCGAGCAACAAAACTGTGTAAGATTACGGTCCTGAAAGAGGGACAGACTGTGGTTTGGGAAATGTCTGTTGAGTGAAGATGCTGCAAAACGCCCACAGTAACTCCCGCGTTTGAAAGCACTTCGCTTTCAATGAAAAGAAACATTTCCCAACCTAAATGATCATTTTTAGTCTGCAATTTACTACAAAAACTTTCACTTTGTTACACTGTTCACTGGTAATTTTGTTGAAGTAACTGAAAATGGAGATTCTTAAAAGCTGTTAGCTGCACACTTCCCCAGCTCTAAAATCAATATGTGTGGACCTTTGCTCATTGTGTGCTCGCTTCTCCAGGTGGGGTGATAATGAAGAAAAATCCCTAAGGAATCATTTTCTTTTCCTTTCACATCCTTTAGAAATACTATGGTACCCCTCTAGAGAGTTAAACCCTCTTTTTTTAAAGCTGTTTCCTCTGAATAAGTTTCTAAACTGACACTACCTGTTCTTGAGGAGAGTGGGTAGCGAGTGCCTCATTAGATTTTCTTGCTGCAGGAGGAGTTGATGTGGTGGGTGGCTGCTCCTTTGGGCACATAACTGCTTCAGGAGGAGCTTGTGCAGTCAGAGGGCTGGGTGGCAGTGGTCAAATAGTGCCAGATCTTTGTCGTATCCACAGGCTTGCCCCAGAAAGCTCCAGTTTAATTAAATATTCCTGGAAGAACAGGCTTCTGAAGGTAATGGTACCCGTGTAGCGGTCTCTGAGCATGATCGTGTGCTGGGTAATACCACCCAATGGGACAACTGTGTCTTCTGATACATTTAAGTGCCTCTACGTCAGTTTCCCACCTTCTGCCCTTTAACAGGCTCTAAACAAAATGCATCATGAAGGAACATGTTGGAGATAAAAGGGAGACTAGGGAAAATGTCAGACTTCTGTGGAAGGAAGTGGGAGAACTGATTGCCTCGGATATGAAGAAAGCTGATATACTGAATGACTCTTGTGCCTCTGTTCACTGGCAAGTGCTCCAGCTACACCACCCAAGTGACAAAAGGAAAAGTCAGAGACTGAGAGAACAAAGGGGTAACAGTGTTGGTGGAGAGGGAAGAGTAACTGATGTCATCTGCCTGGATTTGTGCAAAGCATTTAACACTGCCAGCACGACATCCTTTTCTCTAAACTGGAGAGATGGATTTGATGGATGGACCACTTGGTAGATAAGGAATAGGCCGGATGGTCACACGGAAAAGTTTGTGCTCAATGTCCAAGTGGAGAGCAGTGACAAGAGACATCCTCAGGGGTCGCCGCTGGGACTGGTGCTGTTAAACACCTTTGTTGGTGACATCGACAGTGGAACTGAGGCACCCTCAGCAAGTTTGCCAATGACCCTGAGCTGACTGGTGAAGTCAACACGTGGGAGGGAAGGGATGTCCTCCAGAGGGACCTGGAGATGCTTGAAAAGTGGACCCATATCAACCTCATGAAGTTCCAAAAGGCAAGTACAAGGTCCTGCACCTGGGTCAGGGCAGTCCCAAGCACAAACACAGGCTGGGCAGAGGATGTGTTACAATGGGATTAAGGGAGAGACGCCTCTGCCTGAATGAAAGCACAAATGAGACCATATGACAACATACAGATTTTATTTAACATGGATTTTATTTAAAGAGAAATGTGAGGGGCCATTCTGTGATGCTAGAGGATGTGTGGATGTGTATTTTAACTTGATATTATTCTTGTAATAATAATAATAATAATAATAATATTAATAATTTAGTACTACTACTATTTAATCTTCTTCTTATTCTTCATCTTATCCTTATTCTTCTTCTCCTTCATCTTCTTCTTAGCATTTACTTCTATTACTATTTCTTCTTCTACATCAACTTATCCTTAATCTTTTTTCTTTTTCTTATTCCTTTTCTTATTCTTATGCTAATTTTCAATTTTTTTATTCCTATTCTTAATTTTCTTATTATTCTTATTCTCATTCTCATTCTTACTCCTATTTTTTACTTTGTCTTATTCTCATTCTTATTACTATCCTTACTCTTTTTTCCTATTCTTATGGTTAATTATTTTTCTTATCTACTATTACTATTCCTTCATCTTCATCTTCTTCGTATTCCTATTCTTTTTCTTTTTGTGGGTTTTTTTTTGCTCATGTTTTGTGGGGTTTTTTGGGGGGAGTTTGGGGTTTTTTTTTTTACTACTGCTACCATTTCTTAAACCCAGCTTCCCTCTGTTTTGGAAGAATTGTGTTTGGTGCAGTCTTGCCGTGTGCAGTGGAGTCCTGGGAGCAAC